>JAMWET010004645.1:50000-55017 GCA_024036415.1 Prochilodus magdalenae | reverse complement strand
CCGGCTGATTAGACGAAGAGAGGAGATACCGGCTGGGCGTCCAGTGAGGGAGCTGATGGGTGTTCAGCTGGGGTGTGGTTTTACACAGCTGTACCTCAGAGAGACACACTGTTCACCAATATCACACACTGACACAGTCTCTCTCTCTCTCTCCCTCTCCATCTCTCCCTCTCCATCTCTCTCTCTCTACCTCTCCCTCTCCATCTCTCTCTCTCTACCTCTCTCTCTCTCTCTCTCTCTCTCTCTGCATCTCTCCCTCTCTCTCTCTCCCTCTCTCCCTCTCTCTCTCTCTCTCTCTCTCTCTCTCTCTCTCTCTCTCTCTCTCTCTCTCTCTCTCTCTCCCTCTCTCTCTCTCTCTCTCTCTCTCTCTCTCTCTCTCCCTCTCTCTCTCCCTCTCTCCCTCTCTCTCTCTCTCTCTCTCTCTCTACCTCTCTCCCCCCTCTCCCTCTCTCTCCTTCTCTCCATCTCACTCTCTCTCTCTACCTCTCTCTCTCTCATTCTCTCTCTCTTTCTCCCTCTCCCTCTCTCTCTCTCTCTCTCTCTCTCTCTCTCTACCTCTCTCCCCCCTCTCTCTCTCTCTCTCTCTCTCTCTGTCTCACAGTTCAGGTATAAGAGCAGGGTCTACAAACAGACCAACCTGGATGAGAAGCACCTGGCCAAACTCCACACTAAGGTACGACACACACACAGATGTGTCGAGTAAACAGCTGGGCTAAATCTGAGTTTAATCTGAGACTTAGACCTGGTCTTACGGTGAACTGCCCAGAGGTTCCGACAGCTCCATTTGAGCCATGGGTGCATGTACACAGTGGAGAATGGGACTCTGCTGCCCTCTGGAGGACAGGCTGGGTTAGTTCACAGAGACTGTAGGTGTAGCACTGTGTCACACGCAGTTCCTGCAGACTCCAGCCACACTCTGAGCGTATACACCGTGTGTGTGCTGCCCTCTGCAGGCTAACCTGAAGAAGTTCCTGGACTATGTCCAGAATGGTGCAGTGGAGAAGATGAGTAAAGCCCTGGAGAAAGGCCTGGACCCCAACTACCACGACCCAGAGAGTGGGGGTGAGACACGCAGACGCCACCCCCCCCATTTCAACACGTAGAGTTTAGAGTTATATACTCCACCCAACGAGAAACTGTAGAACAGACTCAGTCTATACCGCAGTACCTACATTTAGAGCTTAGAGTTATTTTTTTTTTTTTTTTTTTCTTTTTTTTTTGTTACACTCCCACCTCTAAATGATGAACTGTAGAACAGACCCAGTCTATAACCACAGTTACCTACATTTAGAGCTTAGAGTTTAAGGGGTCTTTAATACACTACAGCCAATGAGAAAACTGTAGAACAGACCCAGTCTAATACCAACAGTACCTAACATTTAGAGCTCCTGTGAGTTTCTATACTCCACCTACTAATGAGGCAGGACTGTAGAACCAGACCTCAGATCAGTCTATACCACAGTTACCTACATTTAGAGCTTAGAGTTATACACTCCACCTAATGAGAAACCTGTAGAACAGACTCAGTCTATACCACAGTACCTACATGTTAGAGCTTAGAGTTTCATACACTCCACCTAATGAGAAACCTGTAGAACAGACTCAGTCTATACCACAGTACCTACATTTAGAGCTTAGAGTTATACACTCCACCTAATGAGAAACTGTAGAAAAACCAGACTCAGCTCTATACCACAGTACCTACATTTAGAGCTTAGAGTTATACACTCCACCTAATGAGAACTGGGGTAGGGGTAGACAGAACAGACTCAGTTATATACCACAAATAAAAAAACCTACATTTAGAGCTTAGAGTTAGTTCTGACCGAATAGAAACTGTAGAACACCTCTATACCACAGTAGTACCTACATTTAGAGCTGAGATATAATCCCCTAATGTCCTATACAGAATCACAGTACCTACATTTAGAGCTAGAGTTATATACTACACCTAATGAGGGGGACTTAGAAACAAAAGACTCCTATACCTACACTACATGATTAAAAACCAAAAGAGAAGGTGAAGGAAGAAAAACTAAGGAAAGTAAGAAAACCAGACTCAAGTCTTATACCACAGTACATACCTTAAGAGTTATATACTCCAGACCTAATGATTTAGAGACTAAGTCTATAGAGTAATACCACAGGTATAGACTGTTAGTTTTGTCTATACTCCACCTAATGAGGAACTGTAGAACAGACTCAGTCCTATACCACAGTACCTACATTTAGAGCTACTAGAGTTTATACACTCCACCTAATGAGAAACTGTAGAGACAGACTCCAGTCTATAGAACAGGAGAAGTATTTCGTGAGAACACGGATAGTAGAACAGACTACAGTTTGTAAAGGTTAGGCTAATCGATTGTAGCCTACATTTTAGAGCTTTTTTTTTTTTTAGAGTTATAGAGGCTTTTTTTTTATAGAGACTCTATACACTCCACCCTAATGAGAAAACTGTAGAACAGACTCAGTCTATACCACCTAGTACCTACATTTAGAGCTTAGAGTTATACACTCCACCTAATGAGGAACTGTAGAACAGACCCAGTCTATACCACAGTACCTACATTTAGAGCTTTAGAGTTTATACACTCCACCTAATGAGAAAACTGTAGAAACAGACTCAGTCTATAACCCACAGTACCTACATTTAAGCTTAGAGTTATATCACCCGACCTAAGAGAGAACTGTAGAACTGACTTGTCTATACCACAAGGACCTTACATTAGAGAGCTTAGAGTTATACACTCCACCTAATGAGAAACTGTAGAACAGATTTATCGTGGACTGTTGAGGTTTTGCTGGTGTGGTTTGTCTGGGTTGTGCTCAGTGTCTCTTCCTCTGTGTCTGTCTCTTAGAGTCCCCACTGACGGTGTCCGTGTTGGGGGGTCTCAGTTTGGAGGGGATTCGGGTGCTGCTGCTAAATGGAGCCCATCATGACTTCAGAGCCAGAGACGGATTCACCCCGCTGCACAAAGCAGTCCGAGCCCACAACCATGCAGCTCTGCTGGTACAGACATGCGTGATGTGGTTCTGTCCGATAGGAGACACCCCTGTGGTGTTAGTACCGCCAGGTTCCGTGTGTGTCCAGTGTGAGGTCTAGTTGGGGTTATTTAGAAGTAAACGTTCTCCTTTATCTGCGTGTAATCAGGTGATCACGATACGGAACATTTCTTGAATGTGACGCCAAATTTAAGCTATTCTATTTCAAATCACAAAAAATAAGATGTAGGTGTCTGTGTGGGTTCTAATCACTCTCCTACACTTCACACCAGCAGTGCAAACAGAGCCACAGGGAAGACAAACAGTGTTCAGCTGCTGTGTAGGAACGCCTAGGAGGGTCCAATGAAATCCTAACGTTCTCCTAACTGGACTTCCAGACCCGGAGAACCTCATCCCTCCTTTATTCCTAGTGAGACTGATCACTGTAACATTCTCCTAACTGGATTTCCAGACCCGGAGAACCTCATCCTTCCTTTATTCCCAGCAGGATTGATCACTTTGTCCTAACTGGAACTTCAGTTGTATAACATCTATACCAGCATGTTCCAGTATAGATGTTAAGGTTCTATTACTGGTCTGTAAGGGTCTGAGCGCTCCAGTATAGATGTTAAGGTTCTATTACTGGTCTGTAAGGGTCTGAACGCTCCAGTATAGATGTTAAGGTTCTGTTACTGGTCTGTAAGGGTCTGAACGCTCCAGTATAGATGTTAAGGTTCTGTTATTGGTCTGTAAGGGTCTGAACGCTCCAGTATAGATGTTAAGGTTCTGTTATTGGTCTGTAAGCGTCTGAACGCTCCAGTATAGATGTTAAGGTTCTATTACTGGTCTGTAAGAGTCTAAACGCTCCAGTATAGATGTTAAGGTTCTGTTACTGGTCTGTAAGCGTCTGAACGCTCCAGTATAGATGTTAAGGTTCTGTTATTGGTCTGTAAGGGTCTGAACGCTCCAGTATAGATGTTAAGGTTCTGTTATTGGTCTGTAAGGGTCTGAACGCTCCAGTATAGATGTTAAGGTTCTGTTACTGGTCTGTAAGGGTCTGAACGCTCCAGTATAGATGTTAAGGTTCTATTACTGGTCTGTAAGGGTCTGAACAGTGTAGAACATGTGTATGTATCTTGTGCTGCAGTGATATGAGCTGAGCCTACAGTAAAGACTAAACATGGAGAAGCAGCTTTAGACACCACACTGCCTTTAAATGGAACCAGAGAGCATTAGAAGAACCCCGGTACTAGATTCTTTTAAATGAGAGCATCCAGCTCAGTTTTAACATTGCCAGGTCTCAAGGTGTCCCCAAGTGACCTCTCCCACCCATCCCTCTCCCCCCCTTAACCCCCCCTCTCTCACTCTCTGTAGACTCTGCTGTCTATGGGAGCCTCTCCAGACTATAAGGATCGCTGTGGTCTGACGCCGCTCTACCACTCCGTACTGACAGGGGGCGACACGTCCTGCTGTGAAACCCTGCTGTACTACAGAGCGCGCCTCGGTGTCCGCGATGAGAATGGCTGGGATGAGTCTCATCAGGTGTGTAGTGCTGGACTGAGCGGGTGTGGTTATACAGGTCATTCTACCATTGTGACATGTACGTCCAGTGTTAAACATGGTCTGTTATACTGAACACCACTGACCCTAACACTACAGGGTTTAACACCACTGACCCTAACACTACAGGCTTTAACACCACTGACCCTAACACTACAGGCTTTAACACCACTGACCCTAACACTACAGGCTTTAACAGCACTGACCTAACACTACAGGCTTTAACACCACTGACCCTAACACGACAGGCTTTAACACCACTGACCCTAACACGACAGGCTTTAACACCACTGACCCTAACACCACAGGCTTTAACACCACTGACCCTAACACTACAGACTTTACTACCACTGACCCTAACACTACAGGCTTTAATACCACTGACCCTAACACTACAGGCTTTACCACCACTGACCCTAACACTACGGGCTTTAACACCACTGACCCTAACACTACAGGCTTTACCACCACT
>JAMWET010004645.1:2500-40000 GCA_024036415.1 Prochilodus magdalenae | reverse complement strand
GTGCTGTACTGGAGATGGTGCTGTCTGTGCTGCTTCTCCTGCTGCTTCTCCTACAGCCTCTTTTACAGTGTTACCTACAGTCTCCCTGTCACAGTCTGTTACAGTCTCTGTTAGTCTCCATTACAGTCTCCCTGTCACAGTCTGTTACAGTCTCTGTTAGTCTCCATTACAGTCTCCCTGTCACAGTCTGTTACAGTCTCTGTTAGTCTCCATTACAGTCTCCCTGTCACAGTCTGTTACAGTCTCTGTTAGTCTCCATTACAGTCTCCCTGTCACAGTCTGTTACAGTCTCTGTTAGTCTCCCTGTAACAGTCTCTCTTATAGTCTGTCTGTTACAGCCTCTTTATTACAGTCCCTCCTGCTAAAGCTTCTTAGTTAACTCTCCCTGTTACAGACCTCCTGCCACAGTCAGCCCAGCATGGCTTTTCGGTATGATCATAGTCGTGGGTGCAGAATGCATGAATATGTCATGATCAGTGAGATCGTGTAACGCTGCTAGTGACGTGTCTGTGTGTGTCTATAAAGCCACAGTTGGATGCTGAAATGGACATCGTGGTCTTGGTTAATCTGTTTAGTCCCGGTGTGTATTATTTGACTGTGTGTCTACGTGAGCAGCCTCTGCAGAACTGACAGGGCCGTGTTAAAGCTGGTAGTGCGTGTGGGCCGGTCAGGAACTCCACTTCTCCGTAATGTTGAGGAAGCTGTTACTGATGTGAGAGGTTTGTGGTCCTCCAGAGTGGCGCAGGCTTCTTCTTCAGCCCTTTGCGTTGTGAATAAAGTGTCCTGGAGGAAGAGAGAGAGGGCACGCCTCCGTTCCAGGCTACCCACATAATCGCTCCTCTGTGGGCAGCCCGGTTTGTTGTTCGCTATGAGCCATGGTCACATAGTCTCGGCATGGTCAGGGTGGCCCTCTAACCAGGAAGAGGCAGGAGGTAGTTTACGCTAACGCGCCAGTGGTGTCCGAGGTGGGACTCCGCCCCAGCCGTCTGCTGGGAGACTCGATAGAGGGACTGGAAGTAAGGAGGCTGGAGCTCAGAGCCAGCAAACCCATTAACGGTGGCAGCATGGGTGTGCTTGGTGAGCTGGCAGTGCAGAGAGGACACTGCCACGAGCTTGGGCTGGAAAGGAGATGGAGATGGCCCGCAGCTGCAGGCTGGGATTCTGGTGAAGTGTGGAAGCCCTTCACGGGCTCACCGACATATCTGCTGAACTGGACCTGCTGTGAGATCCAGATTTCAGGGCCTGTAGGTTCGTAGTGCCAGTGGCAGCTGAGCTATAGCGCACAGCACCGTCTACCACACACGGAGGACTGAAGGTCCACCCCTTACAGGAACATCAAAGCCGAACATACGGAGGTCCAGTCTACCAGCTGCCCTCAGGAGACAGGCTGGAGGTTACTACTTCACTGTGCTGAGAAACCCACGTTTTCCTGTGTTAGCGTGTTAGCGTGCGGCTGTGTTGGCGTGTTAGCATGTTAGCGTGCGGCTGTGTTGGCGTGTTAGCGTGCGGCTGTGTTGGCGTGTTAGCATGTTAGCGTGCGGCTGTGTTGGCGTGTTAGCGTGCGGCTGTGTTGGCGTGTTAGCATGCGGCTGTGTTGAAAGTGCGCTGTGTTGACCGGTGATTGTTCCCTAACCGTGTCTGTCTGCAGGGGGGGCGGGGCTCAGAGGAGAAGGCTGTACAGTGCGGTTCCTGGACGAGTGTTTGTAGCGACACGATCACATTCTGCTCAAGGAGAGCGCGAGATCAGCCTCAGCAAGGGAGACAAGGTCAAAGGTCAGATCTGTTCATGCTGTAAGGCACTGTAGCACATGCTACCTGTTACCACTGCCAGCTTTCATTACCCGCCTCTGCTCATCTCTCTCTCTCTCTCTCTCTCTCTCCCTCTGTCTCTCTACCTCAGTGCTGAGTGTTGGAGAGGGAGGGTTTTGGGAGGGAACCGTTAAAGGTCGTACTGGCTGGTTCCCCTCAGAATGTGTGGAGGAGGTTCTGCCCCAGAACCAGGAACCGAGACCAGGTAGGGGCTCACTCTAAATCCATCAGACTGAACACAGATGGTAGCCCCTCCCACTGTGAGGCTTGTTTGATGTGTAATGTATGTGACCTGTTAAATCTCTACACACATATACGGACTCGCCCTCACCGTGTCGTATGTGCCCCATCACTCCTCCAGAGAGTCGCAGTGAGAAAGCCAAGAGGAAGTTATTCCGCCATTACACTGTAGGAACGTACGACGGACTGGAGATTCCCAGGTAAGACGTCACCCACCCCCACAAGGCTGATGCCCACACCTACCCGATACCCAACACACACAAGCCCCCGGCACTGATTCCCACCTCAACACACCTTCACCTTTACCAGTAACTGGTGGCTCAGTGTGAACTGGTCATCCTTCCAGTGGGCTTTGGCTGGACTGGAGATGCCAGCCCAAGTGTTAAGGAGGTGGTGGCACCACCTTCAGGGTTCGCCTGACCACAGGGTACACAGACGTGACGTGTAACAGAATGGTGATATCTCCACACATTGCTGGAGGAGGTTCCATCACCTTGACGGCGAGTGATGAGGAGTACCCAGCGAGCCGTGTTGATTGTTATGGTGGGCGTATCCGCTCTGCACGCTGCACTGTTCCTTAGTGGTGAAGCCTGGAAGGAGCCGACTACCTGTAGAGTGCAGGTTCAAGGCTAGCGTGCTGATGTCGTTCGGCTGTTCTCCCGGTCATCTTAGACCACGTGCCTCCAGGCTCTGCTGGGTCCACTGAAGGGGGTGCATAGACGAGTGCACTTGTGTACCGCTCGGCGATGACCCTTTGATCTTCATATCAGTTGATTACATGCTGATGACACTAACGTGTGTGACTCGAACGAGGAGTTCCTGCTGGTTCCTCTGCGGGTTCCAGAAGGCTAGCAATGCTAAAGGGCATGCCCGGCTCTGCAGATCTGTGGTCTACCGGTCCACCGGTCCACAGAGATCAAATATATGTCATTGCCGTTAACCATTATGGAGGGTGTATCATTAACGAGTCATGTGTGGTTGGAGAGGGAGTCTTCGGATCTCCACCGCTGGTCAGCATCTCAGCAGACCTGGACCTGTGTGGCTTCGTCACTGTTGCTTGTTGCAGATCGTCCCCTTCTCCTCCGGGATTATTCCCAGCTCCACCACACTGTAGTCAGCGTTCACAGAACCGCAGTCCGACTGTTCCTTACAGTGGTGAGAAGAGACAGTGCGCTGAAACCTGGTATCCACCTACATGTGTTGATCTTCAAAGATCATGAAGGTTCCCCCTCAGGATTTCTGAATCATGGTGACTTTGAAAGTGAGACAGCTGCAAAGGTAGAATCCACATTGGTAAGTGATGTCTGGAGATGTCTGTCTTTCAAGTCTTCAGAATTACACAAACAAGCCTTGAATGCCATTGCATATACGCTCATCATCAGAGTGATACCTGCACACAGGAGGTGTGGGAGTGCAGGTGTGTTGGGAAGGAAGATAAAGGTGACCAGGATCAATAACTGGTGATAAATTTAGACTGATATGATCAATATTTATTGAGCTACACATACAGAAGTCTGTCTCTCAGTGTGGCGTCGGGCCGCCGTGTTCGCTAACCCAACACACCAGACGTCTCGGTATGGAGCTGTAGAGGTTCCTGATGGAGTCCTGTGATAATCCATCCCATGCAGCTTGAACATCCTCACACTGTTCCTGCAGATGGTGCGGTAGGGGTGGAGGGACACCAGGTCTTCTGGACGTGTGACGACAAACCGTTCATCTCGGTGCTGACCACGGTGCCTCCACACACGGATTCGTTGGGCGTCTCCACCAAGACTAAAGCGGGACTCGTCACTGAAGATGACCCGCTGCCATTCTGAGTCACTCCATGACAGTCTGGTACGACACCACTGCAGTCTTTGGTGACGGTGACGTGGTGTTAAGGACAGTCGTGGTAACGGTCTGTGTGCATGTAGTCCTGCGTGATGCAGCCGTCTGCCGATGGTGCTGCACTAACGCTAACAGTGTTTGGGAAGCCGGAAGAGAAGTCTGAGGTCTCCCAGATCCTTAATGCTGTTGGTGCATGGCTTCCTCTATCCACTGCTGCCAACAGTGTACTACGGCGAGAAGGCCGTCCTGCTTCCTGGAGCCTCCTCCAACTGCTCCAACTGCGTTCAAACTCCAAGGCTCCAAGTCTGGCCAGTCCTGT
Source organism: Prochilodus magdalenae (assembly GCA_024036415.1). Classification (NCBI taxonomy): domain Eukaryota; kingdom Metazoa; phylum Chordata; class Actinopteri; order Characiformes; family Prochilodontidae; genus Prochilodus; species Prochilodus magdalenae. The sequence goes on along the minus strand of JAMWET010004645.1, from coordinate 35,805 downwards.
TTAAGATTCAGTCTGATCACCCCATGGGGAATTGGGCGGGAGTATGTGACCCAAAAAATAAATCATGCCCCACTCTACTGGCTACTGGCTGCACTGGCACATCCGGTGGGCTCGTCTTCATGCAGTCCAAATTTACTTTATGCCTGAACACAGACTTGTAGGAGAAGGGCAGTTCTAGGAGGAGAAGCGTGGGTGGGTCTTCTGTTAGAAGGAGAGGTCTGGTCATTCCCACTCCAGGCCCGGAACATCTGCTATAGCACTGTGACAAGGAACGGGTCTTATCTCTGTACCTGACTGACCCAACACCACCATTACAGACCTCCAGCGAGCAGTGGTGTCCTCCATGAGTCGTCCTGTTAGTGCAGCACCATCCGCAGACGGCTGCACCACGCAGGACTACATGCACACAGACCGTTACCACGACTGTCCTTAACACCACGTCACCGTCACCAAAGACTGCAGTGGTGTCGTACCAGACTGTCATGGAGTGACTCAGAATGGCAGCGGGTCATCTTCAGTGACGAGTCCCGCTTTAGTCTTGGTGGAGACGCCCAACGAATCCGTGTGTGGAGGCACTGTGGTCAGCACCAAGATGAACGGTTTGTCGTCACACGTCCAGAAGACCTGGTGTCCCTCCACCTCCACCCCTACCGCACCATCTGCAGGAACTGTGTGAGGATGTTCAAGCTGCATGGGATGGATTATCACAGGACACCATCAGGAACCTCTACAGCTCCATACCGAGACGTCTGGCGTGTTGGGTTAGCGAACACGGCGGCCCGACGCCATACTGAGAGACAGACTTCTGTATGTGTAGCTCAATAAATATTGATCATATCAGTCTAAATTTATCACCAGTTATTGATCCTGGTCTCCTTTATCTTCCTTCCCCACACACCTGCACTCCCACACCTCGTCCTGGGTGCGGATGCTCTCCTGATGATGGGTGTATGTGTGTATAGATGTATATAGATATAAACACTAGGTCGTGGATGCCTGTGGTGAGGTGCTGTCACTCTGAATGTGATGTGGATTAATGTAGGTACAGGTCTGATGTGGGGGTCTGAGCTTGTGCCTTCACGTCTCCAGCGCTGAGGGACAGAAGGCTCCGCGTGCTGGGCTGATTGGCTGTGTGTGGTGTGTAGAGGAGGAATCGGGGGAGTGGTGTGTGTGGACCAGTGTCTGTGTGGTCCTGAAGTTGTTCACAGTGTGACGTGAGGATATTTGCCAGCTTACTCATGTAGCTCACGCAGCATGAGACCCGTTTCTATGACGATCCTGGCCCTGTGTGTAGGGAGGCTTTATGCAAGCCCTATCAGAGTTTGCTTTATGTAACCTCCTGAACCCGCACTGAAACGGCGCTGGCGTGTTCTACCTGAGCCCGCTCGCGCTGCCGAGGCCTACGCAGGGCCTGCTGGGTGACGGAGAAACAGAACAGACTCAGACAGCTCCGCAGTTCAATCTGAACTTCACACCTCCACAGTGCACCATCAGCACCGACTCCTGCAGCACAGACACCTCCACAGTGCACCATCAGCACCGACTCCTGCAGCACAGACACCTCCACAGTGCACCATCAGCACCGAATCCTGCAGCACAGACACCTCCACAGTGCACCATCAGCCCTGACTCCTACAGCACAGACACCTCCACAGTGCACCATCAGCCTCGACTCCTGCAGCACAGACACCTCCACAGTGCACCATCAGCCCTGACTCCTACAGCACAGACACCTCCACAGTGCACCATCAGCACCGACTCCTGCAGCACAGACACCTCCACAGTGCACCATCAGCACCGACTCCTGCAGCACAAGACTGCACCATCAGCCTCGCGCCTCCTGCAGCACAGACTCCGCACAGTGCACCATCAGCCCTGACTCCTACAGCACAGACACCTCCACAGTGCACCATCAGCACCGACTCCTGCAGCACAGACACCTCCACAGTGCACCATCAGCACCGACTCCTGCAGCACAGACACCTCCACAGTGCACCATCAGCACCGACTCCTGCAGCACAGACACCTCCACAGTGCACCATCAGCACCGACTCCTGCAGCACAGACACCTCCACAGTGCACCATCAGCACCGACTCCTGCAGCACAGACACCTCCACAGTGCACCATCAGCACCGACTCCTGCAGTACAGACACCTCCACAGTGCACCATCAGCACCGACTCCTGCAGCACAGACACCTCCACAGTGCACCATCAGCACCGAATCCTGCAGCACAGACACCTCCACAGTGCACCATCAGCACCGACTCCTGCAGCACAGACACCTCCACAGTGCACTATCAATCCCGACTCCTGCAGTACAGACACCTCCACAGTGCACCATCAGCACCGACTCCTGCAGCACAGACACCTCCACAGTGCACCATCAGCACCGACTCCTGCAGCACAGACACCTCCACAGTGCACCATCAGCCCTGACTCCTGCAGCACAGACACCTCCACAGTGCACCATCAGCACCGACTCCTGCAGCACAGACACCTCCACAGTGCACCATCAGCCCCGACTCCTGCAGCACAGACACCTCCACAGTGCACCATCAGCACCGAATCCTGCAGCACAGATACCTCCACAGTGCACCATCAGCACCGATTCCCGCAGCACAGACACCTCCACAGTGCACCATCAGCACCGACTCCTGCAGCACAGACACCTCCACAGTGCACCATCAGCACCAACTCCTGCAGCACAGACACCTCCACAGTGCACCATCAGCACCGAATCCTGCAGCACAGACACCTCCACAGTGCGGGATCCACAGTCCTGCACCAGATACCTCCACAGTGCACCATCAGCACCGACTCCTGCAACACAGACACCTACACAGTGCACCATCAGCATCGACTCCTGCAGCAAACACCTCCACAGTGCACCATCAGCACCGACTCCTGCAGCAGACACCTCCACAGTGCACCATCAGCACCGACTCCTGCAGCACAGACACTTCCACAGTGCACCATCAGCACCGACTCCTGCAACACAGACACCTACACAGTGCACCATCAGCATCGACTCCTGCAGCAAACACCTCCACAGTGCACCATCAGAACCGACTCCTGCAGCAGACACCTCCACAGTGCACCATCAGCACAAACACCTTCACAGTGCACCATCTGCACCAACTCCTGCAGCACAGACACCTCCACATCACACCATCTGCACCAACTCCTGCAGCACAGACACCTCCATAGTGCACCACCAGCACAGGCACCTCCACAGTGCACCATCAGCACCAACTCCTGCAACACAGACTTCCACAGTGCACCATCAGCACCAACTCCTGCAGCACAGACACCTCCACAGTGCACTATCAGCACCGGTTACTGCAGCACAGACACCTCCACAGTGCACCATCCAATGTGTCCTATCAGCATCGATACCTCCACGATGCACCATCAGTACTGACTTCTCTATAAGACACCGTCTTGGAGCACAGACACCTCCACCTCTGGTAATTGAGAGCTGTTGGTGCAATGCATTGGTGTCTGTGCTGATGTGATGGTGCACTGTGGAGGTGTCTGTGCTCCCGGAGTCAGTGTTGATGATCAATTGTGTTGGTGTCAGTGCTGATAGTGCATCGTGGAGGAGTCAGTGCTAATGGTGCACTGTGGAGGTGTCTGTGCTGATGGTGCATTGTGTTGGTGTCAGTGCTCATGGTGCATTGTGTTGGTGTCAGTGCTGATGGTGCATTGTGGGGGAGTCAGTGCTGATGGTGCATTGTGTTGGTGTCGGTGCTGATGGTGCATTGTGTTGGTGTCAGTGCTGATGCTGCATTGTGGAGATGTCTGTGCTGCGGGAGTCAGTGCTGATGGTGCATTGCGCTGGTGTCGGTGCTGATGCTGCATTGTGTTGGTGTCTGTGCTGATGGTGCATTGTGTTGGTGTCAGTGCTGATGGTGCATTGTGTTGGTGTCAGTGCTGATGATGCATTGTGTTGGTGTCAGTGCTGAGCTGCATTGTGGAGGTGTCTGTGCTGCGGGAGTCAGTGCTGATGGTGCATTGTGTTGGTGTCTGTGCTGATGGTTCATTGTGTTGGTGTCAGTGCTGATGGTGCATTGTGTTGGTGTCAGTGCTGAGCTGCGTTGCGGAGGTGTCTGTGCTGCGGGAGTCAGTGCTGATGGTGCATTGCTTTGGTGTCTGTGCTGATGCTGCATTGTGTTGGTGTCAGTGCTGATGGCGCACCGTAGAGGTGTCTGTGCTGCAGGAGTCAGTGCTGATGGTGCATTATGTTGGTGTCAGTGCTGATGGTGCATTGTGTTGGTGTCAGTGCTGATGGTGCACCGTAGAGGTGTCTGTGCTGCAGGAGTCAGTGCTGATGGTGCATTATGTTGGTGTCAGTGCTGATGCTGCATTGTGGAGGTGTCTGTGCTGCAGTCAGTCTTGTCAGTCTTGGTCCCTCCAGAACTTCCTTTTGGTTCCTCACACTGCCACCACCATGCTTCACTGCTGGTCTGATGTTCTCATGGTGGAGTGTGGAACATGTGGACTCCTATCCACTGAGGCCAGCAGTTAGACTCTCTCTCTCTCTCTCTCTCTCTCTCTCTCTCACCCCTCTCTCCCACTCTCTCTCCCACCTCTCTCTCTCCCACCCCCCCTCTCTCTCCCTCCCTCTCTCTCTCTCTCTCTCTCTCTCTCTCTCTCTCTCTCTCTCTCTACCCCTCTCTCCCACTCTCTCTCTCTCTCTCTCTCTCTCTCCCCCACTCTCTCTCTCTCTCTCTCTCTCTCTCTCACCCCTCTCTCTCCCACTCTCTCTCCCACTCCCTCTCTCTCCCACCTCTCTCTCTCCCACCCCCCCTCTCTCTCCCTCCCTCTCTCTCTCTCTCTCTCTCTCTCTCTCTCTCTCTCTCTCTCACTCTCTCTCTCTCTCTCTCTCTCTCTCTCCCTCTCTCTCTGTCTCTCTCTCTGTCTCTCTCATCCTCCCTCTCTCTCTCTCTCTCCCTCTCTCACCCTCCCTCTCTTTCTCTGTCTCTCTCATCCTCTCTCTCTCTCTTTTACATCTTCTATGTTTTTCTCTTACCTTTCTTGTGTCTCTCATTCAAAGTCCCCCCTCCCCTTTTCCATTATTCTCTCATTCAGTCCCTGTCGCAGTGACTAAATTCTCTATCTCTCTCTCTCTCTCTCTCTCTCTCTCTCTCTCTCTCTCTCTCTCTCTCTCTCTCTCTCTCTCTCTCTCTCCTCCTCCTCCCTTTGCCTTTTTTTCCTCTTTAAGCATGAAGGGTCTAGGCTTGCTAGGCCCCCTCGCTCTCTCTCTCCTCCCTCGCTCTCTCTCTTTTTCTTGCTCTCCTCTCTGCCGGCGCGTCCGTGCACGCTCAGTGAGTGGAGAGGGGGAGGAGGAGGAGAGGAGGAGGAGAGAGAGGAGGGGGCGGCATGGCGATGGGGGCATGCGGGGATGGGGAGAGCATTTCTCTCCCTCTCTCCCTCTCCTCCTCCTGGCCTTCACTCAGCTCCTCAAACCGCAGCGTCTGGTTCATTTACAGGTACCAGCTCCTCTTCTTCACATAGCGCTCCGCAGCAGAGAGCGGGGGGAGGGAGGGAGAGGAGAGAGGGAGAGAGTGACGGAGGGAGGGAGGAGAGAGAGAGAAAGAGAGAGGGGGAGAGAGAGAGAAGCAGAGAAGCCGGGAGGAAGAGATGAATGCATGCTTGTAAGAGGCTATGGATTGTTTGACTGGAAAGCTAACTGTACGGCTTTGTGTTCTATTTGTGTTATATACGTGTTGTATATGTGTTATATACGTGTGTGTACGTGGTATATACGTGTGTGTGTGTGTGTACGTGCGCGTGTGCAGCTGTACAGCTGCGGCACTGTGTGTGTTTTTGCGTGTCGTTTCTGTGAGTCATGTTTTTCCCCCTCTATGTCGAGTGACTCACAAACCGAAGGACGTTCTCCCGCGAACGCTGTACCATGACAGAGGTGTGCGTGTGCGCGCGTGTGTGTGCACGCTCATGCGTGTGCGTGTCGGACCACCCGGAGGACCGTGCGCAGCTGTGTTTGAGCCGTCGCTAACCTGTAGCTCTGCATGGTGGCTAACCTGTGGCCACCCCACAGCTGTAGCAGGGGATGCTAGGCTAGCCCTGAGTGCTGTGGTTAACCTGTGTTGGTGCACTGTGGCTGGTGTTGTGGTTCACCTGGAGCACCACAGCTACCTGTTTGTCTGTCCTCCTTGTAGGTGTGGTGGTCTAATGCCATCCTCCGAGCTCCTCTCTGATGGGTGTGCTGGGTGAACGCGGGGTTAAACGCGGTGTCTGGGTGTTCTGTGTCATTGTGTCAAGATGCCACCGTCTCCACACAGCAGCCTGTGATCTCCTGGCAGGACATACCTCTACATTAGCCTTGCGCCGGCCTTGTAGCTAACCTGTAGCAGTGCGGTGCTGGACTCCAGCTAATCAGTGTGCTAACACAGTGACCTGGAGGCAGTCCATTAGCTCTGTGGTGGAACGAGACCGTGGGAGTGCTGTGCTGTAGCTCACCTGTTGTGTTAAACCACTTCTCCACTGCATGGTACCTTCTCACCTCGGCTCACCTAGCCAGTTCTCCAGTAGGTAAACATGGCACCTGGTGTCGACCTGGTGTCGACCAGAATCTTCTCACGGTCTGAACTCACAAGCTCTCCTGTTTGTTCAGTAGCCGTCGTCTTGCTGTCTGTTCTGAACAAAATCGGCCACACGGTGGCAGTTTCATGCATCGTCCCTGTGATGATCAACTAGATTGGGAAGATCCTATACCTGAGGGGGAAATGAAGCACCTGCACCCTGCAGTGGAACAGCAGCTGCACCCTGCAGTGGAACAGCAGCTGCACCCTGCTCTGGAACAGCAGCTGCACCCTGCAGTGGAACAGCAGCTGCACCCTGCTCTGGAACAGCAGCTGCACCCTGCAGTGGAACAGCACCTGCACCCTGCAGTGGAACAGCACCTGTACACTGTACCTTCAGTGTTGGGCGGTGGCTGTAATGTGTCTGTCACCATCAGAAGACAGTCCTGTATCTAACACTGTACTGTAGCTACCCCGGGGTTACCTAATCGCTCTGGGTTGTAGCTCAGCAGTAGCGTGGTAGTTAACCTGTCTACTTAACCTGTAGTGCTAATAGGTATACTGTATAGCTAGCCTGTACCGCCATATCGCTAACTTGTAGCACTATGTAGCTAACCTGTAGCACTGTGCTGTAGCACCGTATAGCTAACCTGTACCACTGTATCACTAGCCTGTACCACTGTACAGCTAACCTGTAACACTGTACAGCTAACCTGTAGCACTGTAGCCTGTACCGATATATTACTAACCCGTAGCACTGTGTAGCTAACTTGTAGCACTGTGTAGCTAACCTGTAGCACTGTGTAGCTAACCTGTAGCACTGTGTAGCTAACCTGTAGCACTGTGTAGCTAACCCATAGCACTGTGTAGCTAACCTGTAGCACTGTGTAGCTAACCCGTAGCACTGTGTAGCTAACCCGTAGCACTGTGTAGCTAACCCCACTGCTGTAGCTTAACATTTTTGAGACACTGTGAGAGTTTAACTGCATGGTTCTGTGTGTTTCCCTGATGGCAACTGGTGGTTCCTGGTGTAGCACTGGTGTAGCTGACCCGTCCTGGTGGTGTACTGGTGTTTTCCATTGTTTCTGGTGTTATCCTGATGGTTCCTGGTGTTTCACATGTACGTGGTCTTTCCTGGTGTTTTCTGGTGTTTTCTGATGGTGCCCTGGTGTTAATCTGGTGGTTCCTGGTGTTTAGCCTGATGATTCCTGGTGTTACATCCGATCGATTCATGGACACCTTGAGGTGTTTCCTGGTGTTTCCTGGTGTTTCCTGATGGTTCCTGGTGTTTTCTGGTGCTTCCTGATGGTTCCTGGTGGTTCCTGGTGTTTCCTGGTGGTTCCTGGTGTTTCCTGGTGGTTTCTGCTGTTTCCTGATGGTTCCTGGTGTTTCCTGGTGTTTCCTGGTGTTTCCTGATGGTTCCTGGTGGTTCCTGGTGTTTCCTGGTGGTTCCTGGTGTTTCCTGATGGTTCCTGGTGGTTCCTGGTGGTTCCTGGTGTTTCCTGGTGGTTCCTGGTCTTTCCTGGTGTTTTCTGGTGTTTTCTGATGGTTCCTGGTGGTTCCTGGTGGTTCCTGGTGTTTCCTGATGATTCCTGGTGTTTCCTGATGATTCCTGGTGTTTCCTGGTGTTTCCTGGTGGTTCCTGGTGTTTCCTGATGGTTCCTGGTGTTTCCTGATGGTTCCTGGTGGTTCCTGGTGTTTTCTGGTGCTTCCTGGTGTTTCCTGATGGGCTGATATCACAGTGTAAATGATTGGAATGGTTTACAATCTCACCTGGTGCCCAGAAATGGAAGGGCCTGTGAAAGAGAGCCTTACTGCGGGGTGACTGTCTGAGCGAGTTGGTACCGGTACCAGTGCTGCTTTAGGCATGGTTCTACACTTTATGTTCTGATATACCACAGCACGAACAGAAGCACTGCAGAAAACCGCATCAGTATTAATAACTGGGAGAACCGTGGTTCTGCCGCGACTGCATGTTCTGTTTTTCTGTGTGCAGAAGCAGTTATGACACTACCTCACCAATTCTTTTGCTGGTCCCAGTACAGGATTAAACAATCCAGTGGGTCATATCTATTACCCAGTGCTGGGTCACCATATAACGGAACACCCGCAGTGAAGACACGGTGAGAAACAGATCAGTGAGACGGAGGAGTAGTAAACGATTTACTCCTACTGGCTGTGACTCGTCACCACCGCTCTTCTGACTGATAGACAAACCCGTCATCTGGTTATTAGTACCAACACTGTGGACAGAACCAGAACGCCCCAAAAAGGTTTACAGTGGACTCTGGTTCTGTCTTGTTACTGTTACATCATTAGTCCAGACAGAAGACTGTAGTGTAGGCTGTGGAGATATCAGCACTCAGCACTAACTCCCTCAGAGCAGGCTGTGGAGATATCAGCACTCAGCACTAACTCCCTCGGAGCAGGCTGTGGAGATATCAGCACTCAGCACTGACTCTCTCGGAGCAGGCTGTGGAGATACCAGCACTCAGCACTGACTCTCTCTGAGCAGGCTGTGGAGATACCAGCACTCAGCACTGACTCTTTTCAAAGCAGAGTCAGCACTCAGCACTGACTCTCTCTGAGCAGGCTGTGGAGATACCAGCACTCAGCACTGACTTTCGGAGCAGGCTGTGGAGATATCAGCACTCAGCACTTACTCTCTCTGAGCAGGCTGTGGAGATACCAGCACTCAGCACTGACTCTCGAAGCAGGCTGTGGAGATACCAGCACTCAGCACTGACTCTTGGAGCAGGCTGTGGAGATACCAGCACTCAGCACTGACTCTCTCGGAGCAGGCTGTGGAGACACCAGCACTCAGCACTGACTCTCTCTGAGCAGGCTGTGGAGATACCAGCACTCAGCACTGACTCTCTCTGAGCAGGCTGTGGAGATATCAGCATTGACTCCCTCGGAGCAGGCTGTGGAGATATCAGCACTCAGCACTGACTCCCTCGGAGCAGGCTGTGGAGATATCAGCACTCAGCACTGACTCTCTCGGAGCAGGCTGTGGAGATACCAGCACTCAGCACTGACTCTCGGAGCAGGCTGTGGAGATACCAGCACTCAGCACTGACTCTTGGAGCAGGGTGTGGAGATACCAGCACTCAGCACTGACTCTCTCGGAGCAGGCTGTGGAGATATCAGCACTCAGCACTGACTCCCTCGGAGCAGGCTGTGGAGATATCAGCACTGACGCTCTCGGAGCAGGCTGTGGAGATACCAGCACTCAGCACTGACTCTCGGAGCAGGCTGTGGAGATACCAGCACTCAGCACTGACTCTTGGAGCAGGGTGTGGAGATACCAGCACTCAGCACTGACTCTCTCGGAGCAGGCTGTGGAGATACCAGCACTCAGCACTGACTCTGGGAGCAGGCTGTGGAGATACCATCCACTTCATTGACTGACTCTCTCGGAGCAGGCTGTGGAGATACCAGCACTCAGCACTGACTCTCTCGGAGCAGGCTGTGGAGATACCAGCACTCAGCACTGACTCTTTTCAAAGCAGAGTCAGCACTCAGCACTGACTCTCTCTGAGCAGGCTGTGGAGATATCAGCACTCAGCACTGACACTCTCTGAGCAGGCTGTGGAGATACCAGCACTCAGTACTGACTCTCGGAGCAGGCTGTGGAGATACCAGCACTCAGCACTGACTCTCTCTGAGCAGGCTGTGGAGATATCAGCACTCAGCACTGACTCTCTCTGAGCAGGCTGTGGAGATACCAGCAGTCAGCACTGACTCTCGGAGCAGGCTGTGGAGATACCAGCACTCAGCACTGACTCTCGGAGCAGGCTGTGGAGATACCAGCACTCAGCACTGACTCTCTCGGAGCATCCTGTGGAGATACCAGCACTCAGCACTGACTCTCTCTGAGCAGGCTGTGGAGATATCAGCATTGACTCCCTCGGAGCACCAGATGGCCTGGACGATATCAGCCTCTCAGCACCTCTCCCTCGGAGCAGGCTGTGGAGATATCAGCACTGACTCTCTCTGAGCAGGCTGTGGAGATACCAGCACTCAGCACTGACCTCACGCTCACCTGTTAGCACCTCTGTCAATGCTGTGTATCTGCTTCTGATCTCTCCTCTACAGCCCCCTATCAGAGACCAGGTGTTCAGAAGGAGTTTGTTAGTGCAGCTCACATCTAATGAACACTTAAGAGAGAACACATAAGCTGTCATAGAGTGATGCGTTATGTGGGCGAAGGTACTGCGTTAAGCTTTATGATACGGGTCTTAACGTTAGGAGCGGTGTTATGAACATACATGCCTTGTTAAACATCACCCATGCTTTCTGTAGGCGCTTATAATGCCGGGCTCTATATGCTCTGTGGATCGGACCTTCCTCCTGAGGTGTCTGACATCTAATGTTAGGGGTTATCGCCCCCTGCTGGGCTGACATGATCCTGTGCGCGAGTCTGAGTCTAGGGTTCATGGAGAAGTGGACCTAGCCTGCTGGTGTGTGAGGTCCTTTGGTGAGGTCAGGTCAGTAGTGCTGAATGGAGGAATGTATAAACAGTACTTCAGCACTAACTCGTACTCAGGAGATTCGGTATGGTTTAGAGGATGGAGGTTGTACCTTATAATGAAATAATAAACATCAGATCTGATTAAAACCGATCAGAGAACAACTGTCCACCACACTGTCATCTGTACTGTAAACGAGTCCCCTGTATATGCCCATCACTCACCGTCTCCCTCCTCCACCCCACAGTGATTACATCATAAAGGAGAAGTCTGTTCTTCTGCAGAAGAAAGAGAATGAGGGCTTCGGCTTCGTGCTCCGAGGAGCTAAAGGTGATTCAGAAATACACCTCTCGCTCATTTCCCTTCATTTTAATCAACATTAGGATTTCAGCGCTTCACAGAACACAGTTAGACTGAGTATGATGTAGCTGCAATCTGTGCATCATCATCAGTACCATCTAGCTGAACGTGTTCCTCACATCTATAACGTTAGGGGTCACTACAGTACAGTACAGTACACTACAGTAAAGTTCAGTACAGTACAGTTCAGTACAGGTCACTACAGTAGAGTTCAGTACAGTACACTGCAGTACAGTACAGTACAGTAGAGTTCAGTACAGTACACTACACTACAGTACAGTACAGTAGAGTACAGTACAGTACAGTAGTGTTTAGTACAGTACAGTAGAGTACAGTTCAGTACAGGTCACTACAGTACAGTACAGTACAGTAGAGTTCAGTACAGTACAGTACACTACAGTACAGTACAGTAGAGTTCAGTACAGTACAGTACAGTAGAGTTCAGTACAGTACAGTACAGTAGTGTTTAGTACATTACAGTAGAGTACAGTTCAGTACAGGTCACTACAGTACAGTACAGTACAGTACAGGTCACTACAGTACAGGTCACTACAGTACAGGTCACTACAGTACAGTACAGTTCAGTACAGTACAGGTCACTACAGTACAGTACAGGTCAGTACAGTACAGGTCAGTACAGTACAGTACAGGTCACTACAGTACAGTAGAGTACGGTACAGTTCAGTACAGTACAGGTCACTACAGTACAGTTCAGTACAGTACAGTACAGTTCAGTACAGTACAGGTCACTACAGTACAGTACAGGTCACTACAGTACAGTACAGGTCACTACAGTACAGGTCACTACAGTACAGTACAGGTCACTACAGTACAGTACAGTTCAGTACAGTACAGGTCACTACAGTACAGTACAGTACAGGTCACTACAGTACAGTACAGTTCAGTACAGTACAGGTCAGTACAGTACAGGTCACTACAGTACAGTACAGTACAGGTCACTACAGTACAGTACAGTTCAGTACAGTACAGGTCAGTACAGTACAGTTCAGTACAGTACAGGTCACTACAGTACAGTACAGTTCAGTACAGTACAGGTCAGTACAGTACAGTACAGTACAGGTCACTACAGTACAGTACAGTACAGGTCACTACAGTACAGTACAGTACAGGTCACTACAGTACAGTTCAGTATAGTACAGGTCACTACAGTACAGTACAGTACAGGTCACTACAGTACAGTTCAGTATAGTACAGGTCAGTACAGTTCAGTACAGTACAGTTCAGTTCAGTACACTTCTCTACAATACAGGTCAGGACAGTTAGGTTCACAACAGTACAGTTCACTACAGTGGAGTTCAGTACAATTCACTATAACACAGTTCACTACAATACAGTCCAGTACAGTTCTATACAACACAGTACAGTACAGTTTGCTACAGTACAGTTCAGTACAGTACAGTTTAATACAACATGTCCATTTCAGCTACAGTACCCACAGTTCAGTACAGTTCAAATACAATACAGGTCAGTTCACAGTACATACCAAGTTACCCTACAGGTCAGTACAGTATAGTTCACTACAATACAGTTCAGTACAGTTCATCACAGAACAGGTCACTACAGTACAGTGCACTCCAATACAGGTCAGTACAGTTCAGTACAATACAGTTCAGTACAGTATACCACAGTACAGGTAATTACGGTACAGATCAGTACAGTACAGTTCACTGCAGTACAGGTTAGTACAGTTCAGTACAATACAGGTCAGTACAGTTCACCACAGTACAGGTAATTACGGTACAGATCAGTACAGTACAGTTCACTTTAGTACAGTACAGTTCAGTACAATACAGGTCAGTACAATACAGGTCAGTACAGTTCACCACAGTACACGTCATTACGGTACAGATCAGTACAGTACAGTACAGTTCACTCCAGTACAGGTTAGTACAGTTCAGTACAATACAGTTCAGTACAGTATACCACAGTACAGGTAATTACGGTACAGATCAGTACAGTACAGTTCACTTCAGTACAGGTTAGTACAGTTCAGTACAATACAGGTCAGTACAGTTCACCACAGTACACGTCATTACGGTACAGATCAGTACAGTACAGTTCAGTATAGTACAGGTCAGTACAATACAGTTCAGTACAGTATACCACAGTACAGGTAATTACGGTACAGATCAGTACAGTACAGTTCACTTCAGTACAGGTTAGTACAGTTCAGTACAATACAGGTCAGTACAGTTCACCACAGTACACGTCATTACGGTACAGATCAGTACAGTACAGTTCAGTATAGTACAGGTCAGTACAATACAGTTCAGTACAGTATACCACAGTACAGGTAATTACGGTACAGATCAGTACAGTACAGTACAGTACAGGTCAGTACAATACGATTCAGTTCACTTCAATACAGGTCAGTTTGCAGTACAGTTTACTACAGTACAGCACAGTTTAGTGGAGTATGTTTAAGTACAGTAGGGTTCACTACAGTACAGTACAGTACAGTTCAGCAAAGCCCATCCTCTGTTGTATTTTATTACATTTTATTCTATTTTTTCCATCTGCTCCTCTACACTCTCTCTTTCTGTGTCTCCCTCCATGTCTCTGTCTCTCTCTGTATCTCTCTCCATGTCTCTCTCTTTCTCTGTGTCTCTCTGTGTCTGTCTCTTGATCTCTCTCTGTCTGACTCTCTCTCTCTCTCTCTCTCTCTCTCTCTCTCTCTCTTTGTCTCTCTCTCTATCTATCTTTCTCTCTCTCTCTCTCTCTCTCTCTCTCTCTCTATCTTTCTTTCTCTGTCTGACACTCTCTCTCTCTGTCTCTCTCTCTTTCTCTCTCTCTCTCTCTCTCTCTCTTTCTCTCTGTATCTCTCTTCATGTCTCTGTCTCTCTCTGTGTCTCTGTCTCTTGATCTCTCTCTGTCTGACTCTCTCTTTGTCTCTCTTTCTTTCTCTCTCTCTCTCTCTCTCTCTCTCTGTATCTCTCTTTCTCTCTCTCTCTCTCTCTCTCTCTCTCTCTCTCTCTCTCTCTCTCTCTCTGTATCTCTCTTTCTCTCTCTCTCTAGCTCAGACTCCCATTGAGGAGTTCACTCCCACTCCAGCTTTTCCTGCTCTTCAGTATTTGGAGTCTGTGGATGAAGGAGGCGTGGCCTGGAGGGCAGGGTTACGAATGGGGGACTTCCTGATTGAGGTGAACACATGCATTCGCTACACTTCCTCCAGTGTGTGTGTATATATATACACACTGCTCAAACAAATAAAGGGAACACTGAAAACACATCAGATCTGAATGGGAAAAACATCCTGCAGGATATCCTTCCTCATATAGACTGGGTAATGTGTGAGGAAGGAGAGGATGCACCATCGTCTGATGGAAATGGAAATGATACAGAGGGCTGAATTCACACACCCTGAAAATCAAAGTGAGTAAATGCTGCAGCAGGCTCGTCCATTTAACCCACACTCCACTGCAGCAACTCAACACGGTACTCAGTAGTCTGTATGGCCTCCACACGTAAAACCATCTCTCATCTGTGAAGCACAAGGCACCTGTGGCGGATCTGCCGATTCTGGTGTTCTGTGGCAAATGCCAATCGAGCTCTACGGTGCTGGCCAGTGAGCACAGGGCCCACTACAGGACGTCGGGCCCTCAGGCCGCCCTCATGAGGCCTGTTTCTGATTGTTTGGTCAGACACATTCACAGCAGTAGGGCTCTGGCAGTGCTCCTCCTGTTCCTCCTTACACAGAGGAGCAGATACCGGTCCTGCTGAGGGGTTAAGGACCTTCTACAGCCTTGTCCAGCTCTCCTAGAGTAACTGCCTGTCTCCTGGAATCTCCACCGTACTCTTAAGACTGTGCTGGGAGACACAGCAAACCTTGTGGCAATGGTACGTATTGATGTGCCATCCTTCAGTAGTGGGACTACCTGTGCAGCCTCTGTAGGGCCCAGGTACCGCACCATGGTACTGGTAGTGACGCTGACCCAAGTCAACTGCAGAACTAGTGAAGGATCAGTGGGAAAAGATGAGGGGGGGCAAAATGTCAATGACCTCATCCTTTTAACCCATTCCTGTTTTGGGGGGTGTCTCATTGTTGCTCCTCTACTGCACCTGTTGGTAATTTCATTAACACCAAAGCAGCTGAAGCTGGTTAACGGCCCTCCCTACTGCTTACCTGACCAGATCAATATCCCTGAAGGTGAACTGAGTTGATGCTGCACTCTGATTAAACAGTGTTCCCTCTATTTTTTATATATGTGTATATATATATATAAGTGGCACCAATCGATTAAAATGTGTAACTGAGTTAATCATGATAATGGGCTGTGATTAATCACAAGTTTAAACACTAGGGTTTATATGTATCTGTGGACGGAGATATATACATGTGGTGCTGGAATACCTGCATGGAAATCCAAGAATCGTTTTCTCAGCTTAGTTATGATGATATTCTGATTAGAATCTTTTAATTTGCTGAGTAACGAGTCTCAGGGTGTGCTTGGCAATGCCTACAACATCCAGAATGAGCTACAGACTTAGCAGACCACCAGTTACCGAGGAACATCTACTACAACACAAGTGGAAACAGTTCGCCTGTAATTAGCCTGCACAGTGGCCCGTCCTCTGTTATCACCACTCCTAAAGTGAGCGAGTGCCGGTGCCAGTCGCCATTGGTTACGTGTTCAACTACACCAAGTTAGTTATGGTTGCTTACTGGTGTCCAGTGGTCTCCAGACGGTGTAACACAAGTAGCTCGTACCCACTGCCCATTCACCGGCGTACCGTTCATGAATTCTTGCACACTTTACGGTGGCCGAGAGCAAAACCATTTAACATTTCAGAAACAAAGTTACAGAAATAAAAACTAATTTACCAGTACTGAACCACTTTAACCAGTACTGAACCACTTTAACCAGTACTGAACCACTTTAACCAGTACTGAACCAGTACTGAACCACTTTAACCAGTACTGAACCAGTACTGAACCACTTTAACCAGTACTGAACCAGTACTGAACCACTTTAACCAGTACTGAACCACTTTAATCAGTACTGAACCAGTACTGAACCACTTTAACCAGTACTGAACCAGTTTAATCAGTACTGAACCACTTTAACCAGTACTGAACCACTTTAATCAGTACTGAACCACTTTAACCAGTACTGAACCACTTTAATCAGTACTGAACCAGTACTGAACCACTTTAACCAGTACTGAACCACTTTAACCAGTACTGAACCAGTACTGAACCAGTACTGAACCACTTTAACCAGTACTGAACCACTTTAACCAGTACTGAACCAGTACTGAACCACTTTAACCAGTACTGAACCACTTTAACCAGTACTGAACCAGTACTGAACCACTTTAATCAGTACTGAACCAGTACTGAACCACTTTAACCAGTACTGAACCACTTTAACCAGTACTGAACCAGTACTGAACCACTTTAACCAGTACTGAACCACTTTAATTAGTACTGAACCAGTACTGAACCACTTTAACCAGTACTGAACCACTTTAACCAGTACTGAACCAGTACTGAACCACTTCAACCAGTACTGAACCACTTTAATCAGTACTGAACCAGTACTGAACCACTTTAACCAGTACTGAACCACTTCAACCAGTACTGAACCAGTATCAAACCACTTTAACCAGTACTGAACCAGTACTGAACCACTTTAACCAGTACTGAATCAGTACTGAACCACTTTAGCCAGTACTGAACCACTTTAACCAGTACTGAACCACTTTAACCAGTACTGAACCACTTTAGCCAGTACTAAACCAGTATTGAACCACTTTAGCCAGTACTGAACCAGTACTGAACCACTTTAACCAGTACTGAATCAGTACTGAACCACTTTAGCCAGTACTGAACCAGTACTAAACCACTTTAACAGTACTGAAACACTTTAACCAGTACTGAACCACTCAACCCTAACACTAACCGTAGAGCCCACCCCTGAACCCAACCCCGAGACCATTATCCCCCACCAACCGAACTGTGGCACTCTGGTGGGAAGGATTCTCCTGGATCCCTCCTCCAAACCCAGGATGCTAATTGGTGGTGTTTTAGCCTCCGGTGCTGAACTGGAAGGAGTGGTGCTCGGATGCCAGACGGGAGCCAGTCTTTTTTTTGAGGTTTTAATTGACGTGTCACTTGAAGAGGATTCGCCAAAGTGTCTCTTCGTGTCTTCTGTGTTCCTTTCACCCAGCTTCACACGTCTTATTGAAGGCTGGTGCTGATGCCGCTGTGCTCAGTTAATCAACCTGCTGTAAGCGGGCACAGCCAAAAGCAGCACATCAGACAGAGACGAGGAGCCGTCTTCACAGCGCATATATAATCTTAATCGAGTGTCTACAAAACACAGAGCTAATGTTCAGAGCGGGACGCACTGTGAGGACGAGAAGCTGCTGGTTTATAGCCTTCACATTTCACTGGCTGTTTGTTTTCACTCATCAACATCACCACACTAGCCACAAGCTAACACGATGGACCAACATCACCACACTAGCCACAAGCTAACACGATGGACCAACATCACCACACTAGCCACAAGCTAACACGATGGACCAACATCACCACACTAGCCACAAGCTAACACGATGGACCAACATTCCAAAAGCACAAGCTCACATGGAACCAACATTAGCCACACAAGCCACAAGCTAACATAATAGACCAACATCACCACACTAGCCACAAGCTAACACGATGGATGGACATCAACACACACCACAAGCTAAACACTAGCCAAAACAAGAAGCAACACGATTGGACCAAACATCACAAAAAACACTAACAAGCTAATGATGGACCACAGCGACCAATTAACACGATGGACCAACATCAACCACATTAGCCCAAAAAACACGATGGACAACATAAAACACTAGCCACAAGCTAACACGATAGACCAACATCACCACACTAGCCACAAGCTAACATGCTGGACCAACATCACAACATAGCCACAAGCACTAACACGATAGACCAATTCAACCACACTTAGCACACAAAGCTAACACGATGGACCAACATCACCACACTAGCCACAAGCTAACACGATGGACCAACCATCAAGCTAGCCACATGCTATTGGATGGACCAACATCACTCACTCAGCCACACTAACAGCTGCCAAATCATCAACATCACCACACTAGCCACAAGCTAACATGATGGACCAACATCACCACACTAGCCACAAGCTAACACGATGGACCAACATCACCACACTAGCCACAAGCTAACACGATGGACCAACATCACCACACTAGCCACAAGCTAACATGATGGACCAACATCACCACACTAGCCACAAGCTAACACGATGGACCAACATCACCACACTAGCCAATAACACGTCACCACACTAGCCACAAGCTAACACGATGGACCAACATCACCACACTAGTCTAAGCTAACATGAACACACCACACTAGACACAACATTGGCACCAACACTACACTAAGCACACAACTTGCTGGCCAACATGATGGACTAGCCACATATGGGAAACATCACCACACTAGCCACAATGCTACATTATGGTCATCAACATCAACATTACCACATAGCCACAAGCATAACATTGCTGGAGCTAACAACATTCACCACTTCACCACTAGCCACAAGCTAAACATTGATGGATCAACATCACCACACTAGAAAATAAACACAAGCTAAACATGATTGGGACCAGACCCAACACTAGCATTATGAGGGACCAACATAGCACACAGCTCACTAAGCTAACATGATGGACCAACATGCCACAATAGCACAAGCTAACACGATGGACCAACTAACCACATTAGACACAAGCTACCATGATGGACTAGCCACATCCACAGCTAACATGCGGGATAGCCACACACCATCATGGGATCCACACTAGCCACAAGCTAACATGATCACCACTTTATTCTAACTTACCAACAAGCTAATAGCCATAAGTACCATGCTGGATCACACTAGCCACAAGCTAACATGCTGGATCAACATCACCACACTAGCCACAAGCTAACATGCTGGATCAACATCACCACACTAGCCACAAGCTAACATGATGGACCAACATTACCTCACTAGCCACAAGCTAACATCAGATCAACTTTCTAGACCCAACATCTAACACGATACCAACACTACCACTAGCCACAAGCTAAATTATGGATCAGACAATCATCACACTAGACCAAGCTATTTTGGGACCATACATGCTACTGGTTGAGCTAACACGATAGACCAACATCACCACACTAGCCACAAGCTAACATGATGGACCAACATCACCACACTAGCCACAAGCTAACATGATGGACCAACATCACCACACTAGCCACAAGCTAACATGATGGACCAACATCACCACACTAGCCACAAGCTAACATGATGGACCAACATCACCACACTAGCCACAAGCTAACGTTAGTGTTAATACATCCTTGATGGAACTGCAGTGTTGAAAACAAAATGTGCTAGTAAAGGTATGAAGTGGACACAAACAGCCACACATTCACACAGCGACCAACAGCAGTCATAGTGTTCAGCTAGCGTTAATGTCAGTCATTATATTGAATGATCAGGAGAACCTCCTACCACCCCTAGTGTTCAGTTCACACCCATGTTCAGAATCAAACCTGTACTGTGGTGTGAGGCTCTGTCTGGGTCTGTTGAATATCCTCACACAGTTCCTGCAGATGGTTCGGTAGTGGTGCTAAGCTCTGCTGAGCTACACCAACCACCAGACCACAGACCGTTAATCTCGGTGCTGACCACGGTGCCTCTACACACGGGTTCGTTGGGCGTCTCCACCAAGACTAAAGCGGGACTCGTCACTGAAGATGACCCGCTGCCATTCTGAGTCACTCCATGACAGTCTGGTACGACACCACTGCAGTCTTTGGTGACGGTGACGTGGTGTTAAGGACAGTCGTGGTAACGGTCTGTGTGCATGTAGTCCTGCGTGGTGCAGCCGTCTGCCGATGGTGCTGCACTAACAGGAGGACTGATGGAGGACACCACTGCTCGCTGGAGGTCTGTAGTCGTGGTTGGTGTTCGATTACGTTCATACTGATGTCAGTTAGTATTTAATATTTTGTTGCCGTCGCAGCTACAATGTCACTAGCCTATTAACCAGGGTGTAGCCTAGATGAGCCGTTGCCCAACTGATGTGTTATCATACGTGTTAACCCAGTTGGTGGCCTACTAAAGTTGTTGTCGCCGAGGGTGTGGTTGCTATGGGATCCCAGGTGATTGCTAAGGTCTTGCTAGTCCTTGACTGTGCTTTCCCAGGTGGTTGCTAATACCTGTGTGTATATTTATGTGCTGTTATGTACGTGAGTCTGGCGAGAGACTTCCTTGGCGACATCATTTGTGGCAGATTTGATGGAAACGTTCTGGACTTGTGTTCAATGAACACTCTACAGAAACCAGTTCTAGTGACCAGTTCCAGTACAGTGTTACCGTATAGACTGTACAGCCAGCTATGTTCCACGTTCCGAATCAGCGACTGGTGAATAATCCTGAATATTAAACTGGAGACCAGTACGACGGTAGATACGTCCAGGGGCTGCTTATTACCTGTGAGTATGTGGTACCTCTTTCTTCCTCTCTCAGGTGAATGGGGTGAACGTGGTGAAGGTGGGCCACAGGCAGGTGGTCAACATGATCCGTCAGGGTGGAAATAGCCTCATGGTGAAGGTCGTCATGGTAGCACGCAATCCTGAGATGGAGGAAGTGCCTAAGAAAAAAGGTGAGAGGTCATTCCGAAAGATCTCCCTCAGCACTGTGTGGAGCGCTGTTCTAGGATAGGGAATTGTATAACCCGGATACTGGACACAGTCTTCCCAGATCAGTAACTTCACCTCATAGTGTAGTCCACACCAGACTCACCTGTACCTGCAGAGTTTACTGTAGAGGTGTTCACTGTATAAAGATCCACATACAACCTGCAGAACCAAGAACCCACAGAGTTTACTGTGTAGAGGTTTCTAACTGGCGGTGGCTGCTCCATAGATGGAGAGTCCAACATACAACCTAGCAGACACAAGATCACCACTGATCACTTCAATTTTATACCCACTGAAGCAGCTACGGTTCTAATTAGCTACCTAGCAATACACACACACACACACACACACACACACACTCGTCTACATGTACACAGAACCGTGTGGGGAACCAAACCCAGCTTTTATTTTTCTCTGTCGAGTGTTAATATGAGCAGAAACTCGCTCTGTGGCCGCTAGCCTAAGTGCTAACAGCGTTAGCTTCTCCTAGCTGGTCTCCTGAGGTAGTAATGCTCTCTACAGAGTAATAACTCTACACATACGGATCAGAACATCATCATCCCGTCCTAGTTTACACTCTGGAGCTCTTACTGGAGTATCATAGTGCTGGTGGAGCTTCATCTCCATCTGGAGAGTAAAGGATTCACTACACCGGGATTAGCTTCAGCTGCTAACGTTAGCTAACACAGAGAATCCTCAGTGAGGCTAATCCAGCAGCTCTACCTGCTTTAGGAAGCTGGAGAACATCCATTACATACTCTGGAAAATGTAACATTACAGCCTCAAACACAGCGTGCCTGCTGTCGACGGTGTTTTATCTGTAGTAAAATTTATTAATAGTAAATTGTGGTTTAAACGGAGCTACTCCCATTCTGGCTCTGAGTTCTCAGTTGCTTCAGCTTACCCACTCCAGCCGCTTCAGCCTACCCACTGCAGTCGCTTCAGCTTACCCACTGCAGCTGCTTCAGCCTACCCACTGCAGCCGCTTCAGCTTACCCACTGCAGTCGCTTCAGCCTACCCACTGCAGTTGCTTCAGCCTACCCACTCCAGCCGCTTCAGCTTACCCACTGCAGCCGCTTCAGCCTACCCACTGTAGTTGCTTCAGCTTACCCACTGCAGCCGCTTCAGCCTACCCACTGCAGTCGCTTCAGCCTACCCACTGCAGTCGCTTCAGCTTACCCACTGCAGTCGCTTCAGCTTACCCACTGCAGTCGCTTCAGCTTACCCACTGCAGTCGCTTCAGCTTACCCACTGCAGTCGCTTCAGCCTACCCACTGCAGTCGCTTCAGCCTACCCACTGCAGTCGCTTCAGCCTACCCACTGTAGTCGCTTCAGCCTACCCACTGCAGTCGCTTCAGCCTACCCACTGCAGTCGCTTCAGCCTACCCACTGCAGTCGCTTCAGCTTACCCACTGCAGCCGCTTCAGCTTACCCACTGTAGTTGCTTCAGCCTACCCACTGCAGTCGCTTCAGCCTACCCACTGTAGTTGCTTCAGCCTACCCACTGCAGTCGCTTCAGCCTACCCACTGCAGTCGCTTCAGCCTACCCACTGCAGTCGCTTCAGCCTACCCACTGTAGTTGCTTCAGCCTACCCACTGCAGTCGCTTCAGCTTACCCACTGCAGTCGCTTCAGCTTACCCACTGTAGTTGCTTCAGCCTACCCACTGCAGTCGCTTCAGCCTACCCACTGCAGTCTGTCGTCACTTACCACTGCAGTCGCTTCAGCTTACCCACTGCAGTCGCTTCAGCCTACCCACTGCAGTCGCTTCAGCTTACCCACTGCAGTCGCTTCAGCCTACCCACTGCAGTCGCTTCAGCTTACCCACTGCAGCCGCTTCAGCTTACCCAATGCAGTCGCTTCAGCCTACCCACTCCAGCCGCTTCAGCCTCCTCTTTGAGCACATGCAGGGGCGGGCAGGTCCCAGAACAGAACCGTACTCCCATATACAGCAGAACCACTGCAAACAGAAACCAAGCCTCATCCTTGATGAAGCGGCCCTGCCTGAAGTCTTATTGTTGTACCTCTGCTCTTCCCTCGTTCAGCTCCACAGCAGACCAAACGGCTGACCCCACCCGCCATCACCCTGCGCTCCAAATCCATGACCTCAGAGCTGGAGGAGATGGGTATGACCCACACGCACACACATGCTGATGTCACACTGCTTGTTTGATGGAGGTGTTCAGTGTTTTACAGAGCTGGAGAAAGACGAGCGAAATTCCTTCCTGGAGATATTTTGGAACTGCTTTGCTCCCGAATCCAAATGATTTAGCACCAGTTGACCTTATGACCTTATCACTCAAACCCATAAGAGTCTTCTGCTCGGTGATTCACCCTTGACCCCTCTGAGAACCCTGTGAACGTCTGATCTCCAGCTCTCCTGCTGGAACTGTTCACACAGCTGATGCTGTTGTGCTGTTGTGACAGGTATGTGTTACTGACGTGTCTGTTCATTCCTCCTCTGCATCCCTGGACCGTGTTCTGATCCGCAGTAGAGAAAGGTATGTGTCATCATTTCATTTCTTCATTTTATTTCCTAAGCAGACACCTGCTGTGGTGCCCCGTCAGGGCTAATGACCATAAACACAGATACGTCTCCCACTGCTCACTGTCCACCCGCCTTATAGGTCCCCAGCATACAGTCTATAGTCTGCAGCATGCATCCGCATTGCCAGGATATCAGCACTGTGTCTGTATTACCACTGCGTTAGCATTAGCATTAGCGTTAGCGTGGTATCATTAGCATTACATGTTTAATTCCAGTTTAATTGACTTTAATGTTTGAATATTAAAGCGGCAGATTAAACGCTGAGAGATCTTTCCTTGCTGAAGTGCTTCAGAGCTCTCTGAGAATGTCAAGCTGGGCTCTTTGGAAACAATGGCGCGTCCACAGCCAGAACAGTGCTCGTGGGTGTCGGTGGCGATTCCCAGGGTAGTGGAGATCTGCTGTGATAATCAGGAGCCTTTGTTGTTGGCACGTCTCTGTACAAAGTGCAGCGCCTCACCTGCTATTATGTAGGCTAAGTGCCTCACGTGGACGAATTAATGTGCTGCCTGGTTTGGTTAAAATACAGCCGTTAGGATTCCCGAGATTAGCACAGCTCCAATAATTAATAAAGCAGTGTGACACAACAATGTGATACAGTGGTGTAATGTAGCATTGTGACATAGCTGTGTGATGTAGTGGTGTAATGAAGCAGTGTGATGTAGCAGTGTAATATAGCGGTGTGATGTAGCGGTGTAATGTAGCAGTGTGACGTAGCGGTGTGATGTAGCGGTGTGATATAGCAGTGTAATAAAGCAGTGTGATGTAGCGGTGTGATGTAGCGGTGTAATAGCGGTGTGATGTAGCAGTGTGATATAGCGGTGTGATATTGCGGTGTAATGTAGCAGTGTGATATAGCAGTGTGATATAGCGGTGTGATGTAGCGGTGTGATGTAGCGGTGTAATAGCGGTGTGATGTAGCAGTGTGATATAGCGGTGTGATATTGCGGTGTAATGTAGCAGTGTGATATAGCGGTGTGATATAGCGGTGTGATGTAGCGGTGTAATAGCGGTGTAATGTAGCAGTGTGACGTAGCGGTGTGATGTAGCGGTGTGATATAGCGGTGTAATGTAGCAGTGTAATGTAGCAGTGTGACGTAGCGGTGTGATGTAGCGGTGTGATATAGCAGTGTAATGTAGCAGTGTGACGTAGCGGTGTGAAGTAGCGGTGTGATATAGCGGTGTAATGTAGCAGTGTAATATAGTGGTGTGATGTAGCGGTGTGATATAGCGGTGTGATGTAGCGGTGTAATAGCAGTGTGATATAGCAGTGTGATATTGCGGTGTAATGTAGCAGTGTGATGTAGCGGTGTGATGTAACGGTGTGATGTAGCAGTGTGATGTAGCAGTGTGATGTAGGCAGTGTGTGATGATAGCGGTGTGTAGCCGCACGATGTTACTCTAAACCAGCGTGATGTAGCGGTGTGACTTGGATAGCGGGTGTGTGATGTAGCAGTGTGATGTAGCAGTGTGATGTAGCAGTGTGATGTAGCGGTGTGATGTAGCGGTGTGATGTAGCGGTGTGATGTAGCAGTGTGATATAGCGGTGTGATAGAGCGGTGTGATATAGCAGTGTGATGTAGCGGTGTGATATAGTGGTGTAGTGTAGCAGTGTGATATAGCGGTGTGATATTGCGGTGTGATATAGCAGTGTGATGTAGCGGTGTGATGTAGCGGTGTGATGTAGCGGAGTGATATAGCGGTGTGATGTAGCAGTGTGATGTAGCAGTGTGATATAGCGGTGTGATGTAGCAGTGTGATGTAGCAGTGTATTATATCTGTGTGATGTAGCAATGTGATGTAGCGGTGTGATGTAGCAGTGTGATGTAGCAGTGTGATATAGCGGTGTGATGTAGCAGTTTATTATATCTGTGTGATGTAGCGGTGTGATGTAGCGGTGTGATATAGCGGTGTGATGTAGCAGTGTATTATATCTGTGTGATGTAGCAATGTGATGTAGCGGTGTGATGTAGCAGTGTGATGTAGCAGTGTGATATAGCGGTGTGATGTAGCAGTTTATTATATCTGTGTGATGTAGCGGTGTGATGTAGCGGTGTGATGTAGCGGTGTGATATAGCGGTGTGATGTAGCAGTGTGATGTAGCAGTGTGATATAGCGGTGTGATGTAGCAGTGTATTATATCTGTGTGATGTAGCGGTGTGATGTAGCGGTGTGATGTAGCGGTGTGATGTAGCGGTGTGATGTAGCGGTGTGATGTAGCGGTGTGATGTAGCAGTGTGATGTAGCAGTGTGATGTAGCAGTGTGATGTAGCAGTGTGATGTAGCTGTGTGATGTAGCTGTGTGATGTAGCGGTGTGATGTAGCAGTGTGATATAGCAGTGTAATATAGCGGTGTAATGTAGCGGTGTGATGTAGCAGTGTATTATATCTGTGTGATGTAGCAGTGTGATGTAGCAGTGTATTATATCTGTGTGATGTAGCAGTGTGATGTAGCGGTGTGATATAGCGGTGTGATGTAGCAGTGTGATGTAGCGGTGTGATATAGCGGTGTGATGTAGCAGTGTATTATATCTGTGTGTTGTAGCAGTGTGATATAGCAGTGTAATATAGCGGTGTAATGTAGCGGTGTGATGTAGCAGTGTATTATATCTGTGTGATGTAGCAGTGTGATGTAGCGGTGTGATGTAGCAGTGTATTATATCTGTGTGATGTAGCAGTGTGATGTAGCAGTGTGATGTAGCGGTGTGATGTAGCGGTGTGATATAGCGGTGTGATGTAGCAATGTGATGTAGCGGTGTGATGTAGCAGTGTGATGTAGCAGTGTGATGTAGCGGTGTGATGTAGCGGTGTGATATAGCGGTGTGATGTAGCAATGTGATGTAGCGGTGTGATATAGCGGTGTGATGTAGCAATGTGATGTAGCAGTGTGATATAGCGGTGTGATGTAGCAGTGTATTATATCTGTGTGTTGTAGCGGTGTGATATAGCGGTGTAGTGTACTAGTGTGATGTAGCGGTGTGATGTAGCGGTGTGATGTAGCGGTGTGATATAGCAGTGTAGTGTAGCAGTGTAATATAGCAGTGTGATGTAGCAGTGTGATGTAGCAGTGTGATGTAGCAGTGTGATGTAGCAGTGTGATATAGCGGTGTGATGTAGCAGTGTGATGTAGAAGTTTGATATAGCAGTGTGATGTAGCAGTGTGATGTAGCAATGTAATGTAGCAGTGTGATATAGTGGTGTAATAAAGCGGTGTGATGCAGCAGTGTGACGTAGTAGTGTGATATAGTGGTGTAATAAAGCAGTGTGATGCAGCAGTGTGACGTAGTAGTGTGATGTAGCAGTGTGATGCAGCAGTGTGATGTAGCAATGTAATGTAGCAGTGTGATGTAGCAATGTAATGTAGCAGTGTGATATAGTGGTGTGATATAGCAGTGTGAAATCGCAGTGTGAAATCGCAGTGTGATGCAGCAGTGTGATGTAGAAGTGTGATGTAGCGGTGTGATGTAGCGGTGTGATGTAGCGGTGTGATGTAGCAGTGTGATGCAGCAGTGTGATGTAGCAGTGTGATGCAGCAGTGTGATATAGCGGTGTAATGTAGCAGTGTGATGTAGCAATGTAATGTAGCAGTGTGATATAGTGGTGTGATATAGCAGTGTGATGTAGCAGTGTGAAATCGCAGTGTGATGCAGCTGTGTGATGTAGAAGTGTGATGTGGCGGTGTGATGTAGCAGTGTGATGCAGCAGTGTGATATAGCGGTGTGATGTAGCGGTGTAATGTAGCAGTGTGATATAGCGGTGTGATGTAGCTGTGTGATGTAGCAGTGTGATGCAGCAGTGTGATGTAGCAGTGTGATGCAGCAGTGTGATGCAGCAGTGTGATGCAGCAGTGTGATGTAGCTGTGTGATGTAGCAGTGTGATGCAGCAGTGTGATGCAGCAGTGTGATGTAGTGGTGTAGTGTAGCTGTGTGATGCAGCAGTGTGAAATAGCGGTGTAAAGTAGCAGTGTGATGTAGCAGTGTGATGCAGCAGTGTGAAATAGCGGTGTAATGTAGCAGTGTGATGCAGCAGTGTGATGTAGCAGTGTGATGCAGCAGTGTGAAGTAGCAGTGTGATGCAGCAGTGTGAAATAGCAGTGTGATGCAGCAGTGTGAAATAGCAGTGTGATGTAGCTGTGTGATGCAGCAGTGTGATGCAGCGGTGTGATGCAGCAGTGTGAAATAGCAGTGTGATGTAGCAGTGTGATGCAGCGGTGTGATGCAGCAGTGTGAAATAGCAGTGTGATGCAGCAGTGTGATGCAGCAGTGTGATGTAGCAGTGTGATGCAGCAGTGTGATGCAGCGGTGTGATGCAGCGGTGTGATGCAGCAGTGTGATGTAGCAGTGTGATGCAGCGGTGTGATGCAGCAGTGTGAAATAGCAGTGTGATGCAGCAGTGTGATGCAGCAGTGTGATGTAGCAGTGTGATGCAGCAGTGTGATGCAGCGGTGTGATGCAGCAGTGTGATGCAGCGGTGTGATGCAGCAGTGTGAAATAGCAGTGTGATGTAGCAGTGTGATGCAGCGGTGTGATGCAGCAGTGTGAAATAGCAGTGTGATGCAGCAGTGTGATGCAGCAGTGTGATGTAGCAGTGTGATGCAGCAGTGTGATGCAGCAGTGTGATGCAGCAGTGTGATGTAGCAGTGTGATGTAGCAGTGTGATGCAGCAGTGTGATGCAGCGGTGTGATGCAGCAGTGTGATGTAGCGGTGTAATGTAGCAGTGTGATGCAGCAGTGTAATGTAGCAGTGTGATGCAGCAGTGTGATGTAGCAGTGTGATGTTGCTGTGTAATGTAGTGGTGTGATGTAGCAGTGTGATGTAGCAGTGTGATGTAGCAGTGTAATGTAGCGGTGTGATGTAGCAGTGTGATGTAGCAGTGTGATGTAGCAGTGTGATGTAGCAGTGTGATGCAGCAGTGTGATGCAGCAGTGTGATGTAGCAGTGTAATGTAGCGGTGTGATGTAGCAGTGTGATGCAGCGGTGTGATGCAGCAGTGTGAAATAGCAGTGTGATGTAGCAGTGTGATGCAGCGGTGTGATGCAGCAGTGTGAAATAGCAGTGTGATGCAGCAGTGTGATGCAGCAGTGTGATGTAGCAGTGTGATGCAGCTGTGTGATGGAGCTGTGTGATGTAGCTGTGTGAATTATCAGTGTGATGGAGCAGTGTGATGTAGCTGTGTGATGCAGCAGTGTGAAATAGCAGTGTGATGCAGCAGTGTGATGCAGCAGTGTGATGCAGCAGTGTGATGCAGCAGTGTGATGTAGCAGTGTGATGCAGCAGTGTGATGCAGCGGTGTGATGCAGCAGTGTGAAATAGCAGTGTGATGTAGCAGTGTGATGCAGCGGTGTGATGCAGCAGTGTGAAATAGCAGTGTGATGCAGCAGTGTGATGCAGCAGTGTGATGTAGCAGTGTGATGCAGCAGTGTGATGCAGCAGTGTGATGTAGCAGTGTGATGTAGCAGTGTGATGCAGCAGTGTGATGCAGCGGTGTGATGCAGCAGTGTGATGTAGCGGTGTAATGTAGCAGTGTGATGCAGCAGTGTAATGTAGCAGTGTGATGCAGCAGTGTGATGCAGCAGTGTGATGTAGCAGTGTGATGTTGCTGTGTAATGTAGTGGTGTGATGTAGCAGTGTGATGTAGCAGTGTGATGTAGCAGTGTAATGTAGCGGTGTGATGTAGCAGTGTGATGTAGCAGTGTGATGTAGCAGTGTGATGTAGCAGTGTGATGCAGCAGTGTGATGTAGCAGTGTGATGTTGCTGTGTAATGTAGCGGTGTGATGTAGCAGTGTGATGCAGCAGTGTGATGCAGCAGTGTGAAATAGCAGTGTGATGTTGCTGTGTAATGTAGTGGTGTGATGCAGCAGTGTGATGTAGCGGTGTGATGTAGCGGTGTGATGTAGCAGCATGCAGTCATCCATTCATTCTTCCAGTTATTCATATATCCATATATCCATTCACTCATCCATCTGTTCATTCATTCTACCTCTAAGCTGCTCGTCCCTCCAGGTTGTGGGGGTTACCCCAGCGCTCCCTGTTATCACCATTAGTAAACACACCTACAACTATTTAACCAGCGCTGACCCTTTACTGGACTCTACACTTCCAGCTGGTCAGGAACGTTCCCAGAGCTTACAGGTTCCCTACAAGTTCTAATAAGGTTCTAAAGAGAGTGTTTTGGTGTGAGCTTTAAAGCAGCGCTTTAAGGAGGTTTATGATGTCAGATAATGTTCCTATAGGATAAGACCTAACGTTAGCGTCCAGAGCTCTCAGGATGCTCTCAGGATGCTCTCAGGATGCTCTCAGGATGCTCTCAGGATGTTCTCAGGATGTTCTCAGGATGCTCTCAGGATGCTCTCAGGATGCTCTCAGGATACTCTCAGGATGCTCTCAGGATGCTCTCAGGATACTCTCAGGATGCTCTCAGGATGCTCTCAGGATACAGGTCTGAAGATTAATAAAAGATGAACTCGCTTTAGAGGATCAGTTTTAGAGTGAACTAGCCGAGGGGAGCTAACAGCTAGGCTAACCGTATCTCAGGTGAACTGAGCAGCGTTAGCAGCAGCTAGCTCTAAACAGTGGATACAGTAATAACAGCTCTGAGGTAAATGTGAGGTCACTGGTCATGTGACTGTATTAGTATACTACACTGTAGGTCAGAACCTGTAACTCTACTGTATACCACACACAGGGGGTGTATACAGTGTGCAGTACATACTACTGTAGTGTACCGTGTGTGGTATAGCAGTGGGCCATTTTGAATACAGCCCTAGTTTCTAGCTGGGTTCCCTCGGAAACCTCCTCCAATCAGGACCACCGTTCTCACCTGACCACTACAAAGACAACGGGGAGAGTCTCATTACCGATCACCTGTAAAGCCCCGGAGTGCCCGAGGAGCCTGTCCTATAGGAACCCTCATGACCAATAACAGGTACCGCCCTGTTCCTATACGGACACGGCCGTACACAGGGCACACTGGGATATCCCGCCTGCTGTAGGTCCTCCAGTAACCAGTACTGTTTCCTGTTGCAGCTGCTTCACCCTGGAAGAAGAAGCCAGGTAGCGTGAGTTAGCGCTCGTCTGCATGTCCCGTAGCAGAGCCTGTACGAGTGGGCCGCTGGTGTTAGCAGTGCTAACGCGTGTTTCTGGTTCCAGATCAGTCCGAGAGCTCCCAGCCTCCCGATAAGAAGAGGAGCGTTTACCAAATGGCTCTCAGTAAGCACGTCCTGTTCATTCGGTGTCTGTGAGGCCTTCGCTTCAGGCCGTGTGTCAAAGCTCTAGAATAACGCTAGCGCCCCCTGCAGGTTCAGTACTGTGTTATTGTTATTCCTATAGATCTCTCTCTAAAGAGAAGAGACAATAAATAAAGGAGTCTCTCTCTCTCTCCCCAACCTCCTCGGAGATCTCTCTCCCCCCCTCCTCTCTCTTATCCTTCCCCCTCCACTCTCTCCCCCAGATCTCTCACTCTCTCTCTCTCTCACACTCCCTCCCTCTCTCTCTCTCTCTCTCTCTCTCCTCCCTCTCACCCTCTCCCTCTCTCACTCTCCCTCTCTTTCTCTATTCTGACCCGATCTCTCTCTCCCTCCCCTCCCTCTCTCTCTCTCTCTCCCTCTCCTCTCGTCTCTCATCACATGACCACCATCCTCTCTCGCTCTCTCTCTCTACTTGATCCTCCCTCCTCTCTCCCCTCCCTCTCTATCGACTCCCCCTGCCCCCCCTCGGCTCTCTCTCTCTCTCTTTATCAGCTTATCACTAGCCTCTCTACTCTCCCTCCCCCTCCCTCTCGATCTCTCTCTCCCTCCCTCTCACCACTCTCTCTCTTTCTCTCTCTCTCTCTCTCTCTCTCTGTCTCTCCACCCCTCTCTCTCTCTCAGATCTAACTCATCCCCCTCCCTCTCTCTCTCTCTCTCCCCCCTCCCTCTCGCACTCTCTCTCTTCTCTCCCCCCCCTTGTATGCCTCTCCTCTCTCTCTCTTACCTCCCCCTCTCCCTCTCTCTCTCTCTCTCTCTCATCTCTCTCTCCCCCCCCTTCCCTCTGATCTCTCCTCTCTCTCCCCCCCCCCATGTCCCTATCCCCCCTCTCTCTCTCTCTCCCTCTCTCTCTCTCTCTTTCTCTCTCTCTGACAGATAAGCTGGATGAGATTCTGGCTGCTGCTCAGCAGACAATCAGCACGTCTGACTCTCAGGGTCACCGGGGTCATGGAGGCAAGAAGGAGCGGAACAAGGGCTTCTACACTAATGAGGTACAGCCACTGTCGCTGTGGTGTGAAGGTGCAGAGGCCTGTTCACATCGTCCCGCTCCCGCACACAGTTCCATACCAGAGTAGATGACCTAACATTTAACACTCTGATCACACGTTCCTGATGTTCCCTAACTAAAAACTCTATGTACACTCAGCAGTGATACCTGCACACAGAGGGAGGTGTGGAAGTGCAGGTGTGTGGGGAAGGGAGATAAAGGGGACCAGGATCAATAACTGGTGATAAATTTAGACTGATATGATCAATATTTATTGAGCTACACATACAGAAGTCTGTCTCTCAGTATGGCGTCGGGCCGCCGTGTTCGCTAACCCAACACGCCAGACGTCTCGGTATGGAGCTGTAGAGGTTCCTGATGGAGTCCTGTGATAATCCATGTAGCCGTCTGCTGATGGTGCTGCACTAACAGGAGGACTCATGGAGGACACCGCTGCTCGCTGGAGGTCTGTAGTGGTGGTGTTGGGTCAGTCAGGTACAGAGATAAGACCCGTCCTTGCTGACGTCTCATGTGCGGTCGAGTGCGGAACTGAATCATCAGTATGTCTCACCAGGTCACACCCACACACCGAGTCCCACTCCTGGAGGCTAGCGCCCTCTGGGTGCAGATATTTGTGTATTTTGGTGATGAGGGTGCATACATGTATATACCCACCATATCTGGACCACCTGACCCACTCTGTGATGTAGGAGTGTGTGAACTCTGATGTGGCTACATCCAGAAGCTCGTCCAGAACCTGCCCGATCCAGTCCCAGCTGGTACTCACCCATCAGTCAGGGGTGTCCTTATGTACACTACATGGCCAAAAGTATCTGGGCATCCCATTCCTAACCCATAGGGTGTAATCTGATGCTCCACCCTTTACAGCTACACCAGCTCCAACTCCTCTGGGAATTCTTTCCACAGGGTGAGGAATGTGGTTATGGGAATTCCTGGCCATTCCTTCAGAAGCACGTGTGAGGTCAGACACTGATGTTGGACGAGAAGGCCTGGCTCTCAGTCTCCGCCCCTATCCATCCCAAAGGTGTTCTATCTGGTGGAGGTCAGGACTCTGTGCAGGCCAGTCCAGTTCCTCCACCCCAGACTCGCTCCTCCATGTCTTTATGGAGCTTGCTCTGTGCACTGGTGTGCGGTCATGTTGGAACAGGAAGGGGCCGTCCCCAAACTGTCCCACAAAGTGGGGAGCATGGGATGGTCCGGAGTCTCTTGGTCTGCTGAAGCATTAAGAGTTCCTCTCACTGGAACAAAGGGGCGGACGGACAGCTAAAGATAACTCTGAAAAACACCACCCCCCACACCATCACAACCCCCTTACACCAAATATTTACACTCGCATACATTGTGCAGCCAG
>JAMWET010004644.1:0-37350 GCA_024036415.1 Prochilodus magdalenae | reverse complement strand
TCTTGCGTTGTAGCGGAGGTCGGAGGACGTCCGGCCCCTCCCACCTTGTGTTTTTGTATAATCCGACTGTCCACTTCCGCCTTCTCCGCAGTGGGTGCGTTCGCCTTCGGCTGGGACCTATCCTGCGTTCCGAGTGTGACTAAATCGGGTACCATGCTCAGGAATGCAGTTGTGATAGCTCTCAGCTCTGCTAGGTCCTCCTGTGCTGCTTTAAAGCTATTCTTAGCCTTTGTTCTTTTTAACAAACTCGCCCGATGCATTTCTGCTTCAGCCTGACCTGATTTCTCCTCTAACTCTTTCTTCATCTGATTAATACAGTGTATTAAACATATTCTCTCTCCCGTGTGTCTTTGTCCCCATGTTTCAAACCTCCTGATCACACTTTTCTGCACCTCATCTCGCTTTTTCAAATTTATCACACCCTCTTTAACCCCCCGAGCTACTTTTTCTATTTGCTGTTCAAAGGGTTTCCATTCCCAGTTTCCCACGCCGTAAAGGGCATTTAATTCTTTAATCAAATTTCTACTAGCCATGTTGTGTGCAAGGTGCTGATCAAGGATGGATCTCACCTGAATGGGTCTTCGTTCTACTTCTCTCTCAAATGCGTTTCGTTAACACCGCAAGGTTTCCACGCATGAGGCTTTTCGAACACTCTCCTCTCCGGGTTTTTCCCTCTGCGCTCTCCGCAGCAGCCGCTGCACTTCGCGCGGTATGTAACACAGGAAGAGAGGAGGAAAAAGAAAAATTCAGCTTAAATATCAAGCTAGTTATAGAATATATTGCAGCAAGCGCAAAAAAAAAAAAAAATTCAAATTGATCCGGAAAGATAAGTTTCTTTGGACGGTGAATGGCAAGTAAGTTACAAAATATATGCTAACAACGAAAGGTTCGACCCAACCAAGAAGGAAAAAATATATATATATTTTCTGGGCACAGTGAGTATCAAGCTAGTCAGAGGATATATTTTATCAGCACACACGTATGGCAAGCTTGGCAAGTATTCTCTAATCACTAGAGATAGCAAATAACTAACCGATACGCTACGGAATATGTTTTGGCAACGAATATGTTTCTCATATGCTTTTCAAGCGGAATCTTCGGATTCGTCAAAAAAATGTATCGTGGAGAATGGTGGGTTTAGAACAGATTGGACATCACTTCCCACCCTCACAGTTTGATATTTACAGTAAATCGTCAATCCGCCGCCGAGTGCTGGGGAGGCGGAGAAGGTCTTTACAATAAACAGGGCAGAGCCGTCCTGTTGGACGCGTCTAGAGTGAATTATTCTACTGTTAGGGCAGAGGCACAAATTTGTCTCAATTGCCATACGCTGTTGATTAGTACAACCTGACGCTGTTAGATGTGCAGTTCCGAAGATCCCAGAATTTCTCACCTCCGGTCTAAAAATATCATGCGCGTCTAAAACCCACACCCATTCTTCAATCATTCTTACATCTGTCAATACAACAACCCTTTCCGCAGGAACCGCTTCTGCTTTATACAATTAACATACACAAAAATGAGAACAAAATCATACAATACAACCCTTTAGCAGGAACCGCTTCTGCTTTATACAATTAAGAATACACAAGAATAATAACCATGACTACTTTGCGAGTGGATCAATCTCGAGGTGAGTCTCCCACCTGGCCTTTATCCGAACATCTCGTCAGAAGTCGGGGGGACACGCCAGCTTCCAATCCTTCAAAATACCATGACTACTTTACGAGTGGATCAATCTCGAGGTGAGTCTCCCACCTGGCCTTTATCCGAACATCTCGTCAGAAGTCGGGGGGACACGCCAGCTTCCAATCCTTCAGAATATGTAAATAAACCTAAACCTTACTCCGGAATCACCCATCGGAGTTAACCTTTGCCGGCATCACCCATCGGCATTAACCATTTAGAATATTTAAATAAACCTTTGCCGGAATCACCCATCGGCATCAACCATTTAATACACAAAAATATTTAACATAACCATGCCGGCATCTACTAGAATATGTAAAATAAATTGATATGCTTTCTGCCCCCCTCCGGACAGCACTCGGACCGCCTCACCACTCAAATTTCAGATAATCAATATGCAGAATTCGATTAAACAGGCTCTGCTTACCTCTTTATAGTGTGCGCACGAGTGGATCAGTGCCGGATGCCATCCTTCGCCGCAACCTTTCCATCACGTCGGAGAGTCACCAATTTGTAGAAAAATATCTAGATAGTGTTGTCCGTACCCCTCCCCTCTTTTGGGGCACAACACCTTGCGTGTTCGTTTGGATGGAAAGAGTCGCAGACAAGTGGAGTGAAGTTGAAAGCAAACCAAAGTATTTAATTAACAATACTGGATCCAGGAGAACCAATACATTCAAGACAGTTTTACAGCCGTCCCAAAGCAAAGTTCCGACCCCTCTCCGATCTGACTCCATGTTTATACCCCAAATGACGTGAAACCTGCCGATGAGGCGTTTCTACAGATTAGCTCATGTTAATATGCATAATTTCACGTGTTAATACTCAGATTCACGTGTCTGACTCTACCATCATGCTTGACCTTGAGTGTGTTTTTGTATTCTCTAAGAATTGGACAGTGTGGCATTCTCTATGTGCGTGTGCGTCACCCCCCCGCTTTGAGGCAGCTGCAGGTTAGGGAGTTACCCACACATAGAGAGAAGGCCGCTTTGTCCGTCTTCAATCTCCTCTGTATCAATTCAGTTCGTACAGAGTGCACCAGTCGATGATTGATGACAGTGAGTTAGCAACATGCAGCGGCCTCATCTCTCATTCCCATAAACAAAAATGCCTTTAAGCATGAGTAATATACCATACAATAGAAGTCTATATGTTATATGTTAATATGTCTTAGGAGTAAATATCATGCGGGTTAGCATGTGTTAGAAGTGAGTATCGAATAATCATTTATATAGATGCATATGAAATATAAGATTTCATACTCTGACTATGTAATTGTGAAGGCTAAGTTAAGTAATCATTATTTAGAGATATTTGTCAACAAACACAAGGTATAATAAACGTTTCCGGGATCTACTGAGAGATTCCAGGATCCGCCATTGCTGGAAAAAGTTCATAGGGAAGAACGGAGTTTACTCCACACTGTTCACGGTTCTGGAGCGACATGAGCGACGTGCGCGCCTGCTAGTGTGAACACAGAGTAACGGGAACGCATGGTT
The DNA here is from genome assembly GCA_024036415.1 of Prochilodus magdalenae. Lineage (NCBI taxonomy): Eukaryota > Metazoa > Chordata > Actinopteri > Characiformes > Prochilodontidae > Prochilodus > Prochilodus magdalenae. The sequence continues at coordinate 34,162 of JAMWET010004644.1, read as the reverse complement.
CAGACATGCGCGGTGAGGACGGGAACTGAGTCGATTCCTTAATCGACTCTTAGGATCGACTCCCACAGTCCGGGGTGGGGCGGAGATACATTAACCAAGAACATCAGCAAAGAAAGAAGAAGGAGATTTAGGAGGAGAAGAAGTTGAAGATGAAGAAGGAGGAGAAGAAGGTAAGTACGTACAGTGGAGTTATATGGGTGGTGCTGATTCAGAGCTCCGTAAGTACAGCTGTTTACTCTTCTCGGTCTGTGAATTCAGACTCTCTCTCCTCCAGTAGGAGCTACAGTTCCTCCTCTAAAGCTCAGAACTCCACTACAGTTCCTCCCTGAGGGGAGTGAAAGCAGGGTCTGACTGGGTGGGCTGAGGAGGTGTTCCTGCTGTGTGTGGGTTCTACAGAGTGTGGGTCAGTGACAGTGTGTGGATCATGTTGGGGTGGATGAAAGGCTTTACATGTAAAAGCATAAGGAGGCTCAGTGTAAACAAAGACCTAGAACGTCCTCCTGTATTCCATCTACACCTCACCGCCACCATCAGACCACCTCTCTCCGTCTGCTGCAGAGACCCTCACCCATGCTTTCATTTCCAGCTGATTGGACTATTGTACCTCCCTTCTAGCGTCGACTCCTTCTCCATTTCCAAATTCCAGATGGTCCAGAACGCTGCTACCCGCCCCTTCTCACCCACCCCCGCTCATATTACCGTACTCCACCCGTTCTCCAGATAGATAGATAGATAGATAGATAGATAGATAGATAGATACTTTATTGATCCCGAAATTTAGCAGCCAGTAGCGGTTTCACAAAAACAAACAGCACAGATACAGATACAAAAATAAAAAAAACAGGGTTGTGCAGTATGAAGAACCTAAATGGGTTGGTACCGGCAGCAGTATTATTAACTGTTAACTATAAACTATACATATTACAGGTCACTATGGATAAATATCTAAATATAAATATATCTCACTTCACAAGGAGGCAAGAAATATATACAAGAAAATATAGATATACCTGTATACTGTAGAAAAAACAGGGCAATAGTAATAAATAAATGTACCCATGCTTTATAAATAAAAAAGTGTCTGAGAGTGCCCAGGAGTTCAGATGTACAGTATATACAGTAAAGTGTCTGAGAGTGTCCAGGAGTTCAGATGTACAGTATATACAGTAAAGTGTCTGAGAGTGTCCAGGAGTGCAGATGTACAGGATATACAGTAGAGTGTCTGAGAGTGTCCAGGAGTTCAGGTGTACAGTATATACAGTAAAGTGTCTGAGAGTGTCCAGGTGTTCAGATGTACAGTATATACAGTAAAGTGTCTGAGAGTGTCCAGGAGTGCAGATGTACAGGATATACAGTAGAGTGTCTGAGAGTGTCCAGGAGTTCAGGTGTACAGTATATACAGTAAAGTGTCTGAGAGTGTCCAGGTGTTCAGATGTACAGTATATACAGTAAAGTGTCTGAGAGTGTCCAGGAGTGCAGATGTACAGGATATACAGTAGAGTGTCCAGGAGTGCAGATGTACAGGATATACAGTAAAGTGTCTGAGAGTGTCCAGGAGTGCAGATGTACAGTATATACAGTAAAGTGTCTGAGAGTGTCCATATGCAGTATATACAGTAAAGTGTCTGAGAGTGTCCAGGAGTGCAGATGTACAGTATATGCAGTAAAGTGTCTGAGAGTGTCCAGGAGTGCAGATGTACAGTATATACAGTAAAGTGTCTGAGAATGTCCAGGAGGTCAGATGTACAGTATATACAGTAGAGTGTCTGAGAGTGTCCAGGAGTTCAGATGTACAGTATATACAGTAGCGTGTCTGAGGGTGTCCAGGAGTTCAGATGTACAGTATATACAGTAAAGTGTCTGAGAGGGTCCAGGAGTGCAGATGTACAGGATATACAGTAAAGTGTCTGAGGGTGTCCAGGAGTTCAGATGTACAGTATATACAGTAGCGTGTCTGAGGGTGTCCAGGAGTTCAGATGTACAGTATATACAGTAAAGTGTCTGAGAGGGTCCAGGAGTGCAGATGTACAGGATATACAGTAAAGTGTCTGAGAGTGTCCAGGAGTTCGGATGTGCAGTATATACAGTAAAGTGTCTGAGAGTGTCCAGGAGTTCAGATGTACAGTATATACAGTAGCGTGTCTGAGGGTGTCCAGGAGTTCAGATGTACAGTATATACAGTAAAGTGTCTGAGAGGGTCCAGGAGTTCAGATGTACAGTATATACAGTAAAGTGTCTGAGAGGGTCCAGGAGTTCAGATGTACAGGATATACAGTAAAGTGTCTGAGGGTGTCCAGGAGTTCAGATGTACAGTATATACAGTAAAGTGTCTGAGAGGGTCCAGGAGTTCAGATGTACAGGATATACAGTAAAGTGTCTGAGGGTGTCCAGGAGTTCAGATGTACAGTATATACAGTAAAGTGTCTGAGAGGGTCCAGGAGTTCAGATGTACAGTATATGCAGTAAAGTGTCTGAGAGTGTCCAGGAGTGCAGATGTACAGCTTGGACTTGAATGATGCTGGGAACAAAAAGTTATCTACCGCGTTGACGCTTATGCTAAATTTGGTTACTTTGAAACTCTGAGCAGTTTGCTCACAACCTGCCTGCCTACTCCTTTGTCTGTCTCTCTGTCTCTCTGTCTCTCTGTCTCTCTGTCTCTCTGTCTGTCTGTCTGTCTGTCAGAATGCTTGCCTGCCTTCTCCCTCCACCACCTTTGGACACAGGTACGACTCAAAGCCAAACACAGTGGACACGACAGGAAAGCGTGTAACAACTGAAACAGCGTCTAAACTGGATTCATATTTGGTCACTACATCCAGAGTTTGGGGTTCATGGTGCTGAAGGACCTACCTACCAGTCTGGACCATCTGGTGTGTGGGGTGGTCAGTAGGTCATTAGAAGAAGACCTGAGAGAGGGAGAGGGAGAGCACGGCGTCAGGAGTTCACTGAGGTAGAGAGGAGTGAGGTACCGCAGGTCTCTGAATGTGTGGAGCAGGATTCTGATCGTTACACGGGTCAGGACAGGGAGGAGGTGATGAGCTGAACACGGGTACAGGGGAGAACTCCATCTGCAGGGTTCTAGATATACTGTAGCGTCTGTACAGACTTTACAGGAGGGCCAAGGAGGAGGGAGGTACAGTAATCAGTACCGCACACCATGAAGGAATGAACCAAACTGTTCTCTATCAGTCAGGAACGAGCAAAGACCAAGTGTTGGGTAAGTGTAAGAAGGCAGTCTTGGTGAGGAACTTGGTGTGTAGATCAAGGCTAGGTGAAGGACTGAGGGAAACAGGTGCAGACCATCAATATTAGCAGAGACTTTGGGTGGTTTAGAAGCTGGTGAGGGTTCAGGGTCGTCTTCATCCTCCCATCATCACTGTCATTTATACAGTGCCTTTCCCAAACACAGGGTCGCCACACACTCTAAAGAAGACCACACAAACAAGCAGCACACAGTTCATTACCAACAGAGAGCATTACAGGTGTAGCATTCAGGTAGATTCAGGAACACTGGTTTATGTAACATGCATCCTGAATAGACTTGGGAAGAGAATTCCATAAGTTGGGATCTACTACACTCTCTCTTTGTCTCTACATCCTACATTCAGTCCAGGTTAGGTTTGTTTCCTGTGTGGAGTAAAATACGGAATCGTCCCTTATCAGTTAAATGCTGCGTCCTGTATTCAACCAACACGGGACACGATCTGTTCTGTATTTCTGGAAATGTCCGATTTACACGTCTGTCACACACACATGAATGATCACAATCTCTCTCTCTCTCTCTCTCTCTCTCTCTCTCTCTCTCTCTCTCTCTCTCTCTCTCTCTCTGCTACAGAACATGGCTGTGGAGATGGTTCTGCTGGTGGTTCTGGTGTCTGCCTCTCTGGTGAACTCTCAGGACGGTGAGTCTGAAGATCTCTGACTGCTGAAGTCCACTGTAACGACTCTTACAGGACCAGATGTACCTCAGAACTTAAAGGGAGAGTCCACTAACATTTCAGAATGAGTGGTTCAGAGGTTCTGTACAGTGGTGGTGATGGGAACCAGGGTTCTCCATATCTAGAACACACACATAGACACTTTATTGACTATCTAGAACCACCAGTGAACCTACACGTGTGTTCTGAGTGTGTCTGGAATGTTGATGATGAAAATCTGGAAGTACTAAGTTCCTCTGGGGCACTATTTGACCTCACAGCGCCCTGCAGCATGTATCCCTCCACCATGAATGGAGTTTAAATCAGTGTTCAGCTAAAACCTTCTCAGGTGCGTTTACAGGTGTTAGTACCTGAAACTGGTACCAGAGTCTCAGTACGTCTGGTCCTGAGTGTCCATGCTGATGTCCAGAACATAATCCTGTATGGTGATAACTCTTCATGGTTCTGGAATCATCATCAGGGAGTATCTAACTGTGTTTCTGATTACTGTGTTCAAACAGGGGGGATCAGGGTGGACTGTCCGCCTGCAGTGGGAGTCGTTGGACGGACCACAGAGATCTCCTGCTCATTCAGGAAGAGATTTCCAGATCAGAGAATCACTATTACTGCAGTGACAGTAACTAGGAGAGATACAGGTCCAGTGTTCTGGTTTAAGGGTGGCGAGAAGGGAAATCATGGAGATCAGGGAGATACTCGATTTAATCTTCCTTCTAGAGAGGATCCATCTTTACAGATCACCAACACTGCTCTCTCTGATGAAGGCCTGTATGATTACCTGGTTGTGACGGATCGGGGGTCTACATCAGGAACGTTCTGGATCAGTGTTACAGGTGAGAGTGGGTCTAGATCAGTGTTAGAGGTGAGAGTGGGTCTGGATCAGTGTTACAGGTGAGAGTGGTTCTGGATCAGTGTTACAGGTGAGAGTGGGTCTGGATCAGAGTTACAGGTGAGAGTGGGTCTGGATCAGAGTTACAGGTGAGAGTGGGTCTGGATCAGAGTTACAGGTGAGAGTGGGTCTGGATCAGAGTTACAGGTGAGAGTGGGTCTGGATCAGAGTTACAGGTGAGAGTGGGTCTGGATCAGAGTTACAGGTGAGAGTGGGTCTGGATCAGTGTTACAGGTGAGAGTGGGTCTGGATCAGTGTTACAGGTGAGAGTGGGTCTGGATCAGTGTTACAGGTGAGAGTGGGTCTGGATCAGAGTTACAGGTGAGAGTGGGTCTGGATCAGTGTTACAGGTGAGAGTGGGTCTGGATCAGTGTTACAGGTGAGAGTGGGTCTGGATCAGAGTTACAGGTGAGAGTGGGTCTGGATCAGAGTTACAGGTGAGAGTGGGTCTGGATCAGAGTTACAGGTGAGAGTGGGTCTGGATCAGTGTTACAGGTGAGAGTGGGTCTGGATCAGAGTTACAGGTGAGAGTGGGTCTGGATCAGTGTTACAGGTGAGAGTGGGTCTGGATCAGTGTTACAGGTGAGAGTGGGTCTGGATCAGAGTTACAGGTGAGAGTGGGTCTGGATCAGTGTTACAGGTGAGAGTGGGTCTGGATCAGTGTTACAGGTGAGAGTGGGTCTGGATCAGTGTTACAGGTGAGAGTGGGTCTGGATCAGAGTTACAGGTGAGAGTGGGTCTGGATCAGAGTTACAGGTGAGAGTGGGTCTGGATCAGTGTTACAGGTGAGAGTGGGTCTGGATCAGAATCAGAGTTCAGGATCAGATATGAGTATAAACCATGACTCCATATTAATCTTAGTGTAGGTGGTGGTGATGTGTGTGCTGGATTATGGGAGAAATATTGGAGGTAGATTAATAATTTCTACAGTTATTATAATGTGGTATTCAGTGTTAGTCTAACCGTCTCTGCTACAGGATTCATTTTTACTAATGGTGCAGTGCAGAATGAATTCAGTAGCGCTCTGTGTGGTCTGAACTGGACCAGCTTTCCCACTAAAATACAATCTAAAATATATTCATTAAATTAAATATGATTAGATATAAAGAGACTCAAACACCGACACCTTTATTTTCACCATGTAATAATCCAGCACAGATCAGCACCATAATCCTGAAATAGATTCATCTACATCCTGATCCACCTCTAGATTAACTTCCTGTCTGATCTGAGTGTACATGGCAGGATATTATATTTATTTTTCTGATATGGTCTATCATATGGGATTATATGATCAAATGTTATTTATACAAATATAGTAAACTATAAATCATCTGAATATGGTAATTATTATTAATAATTATTCATTATTTATTATTATTATTAATATAATGACATCATTTAGGTTTGTTTAAATGATGGTTGGTGTAGCTCAGCAGGATAACACCACTACCTGCCAAATAGCAACCACCACACGTGGGAGACTGGGGTTCGAATCCCGGGCTGACTGACTAGGCTGTGCTACACCAATAAGGGTCCTTGGGCAAGAGTCCTAACACTACATTGGCCCACCTGTAATATGATTAACCTTGTAAGTCGCTCTGGATAAGAGCGTCAGCTAAATACCGTAAATGTAATGTTTATTGAAAAGTCTTTATTTAAACTGGAGCTGACATCAAAATTCAATATGGGACTGAGCTAACCCTGCTAGCTTCACACTAACACATCATATGGGGAGAATCTCCTCGTCAATGAATGAACAGAGTTCTACAGTTTCTCATTAGGTGGAGTGTATAACTCTAAGCTCTAAGTGTAGGTACTGTGGTATAGACTGAGTCTGTTCTACAGTTTCTCATTAGGTGGAGTGTATAACTCTAAGCTCTAAGTGTAGGTACTGTGGTATAGACTGAGTCTGTTCTACAGTTTCTCATTAGGTGGAGTGTATAACTCTAAGCTCTAAATGTAGGTACTGTGGTATAGACTGAGTCTGTTCTACAGTTTCTCATTAGGTGGAGTGTATAACTCTAAGCTCTAAGTGTAGGTACTGTGGTATATACAGGGAATATCTAACTGTGTGTGTGTTTCTGATTACTGTGTTCAAACAGGGACGGAGAGGGTGGACTGCCAGTCTGCAGATGGAGTCGTTGGAGAGACCACAGAGATCTCCTGCTCATTCGGGAAGAGTTTTACACAGAGCGTTACTATTACTGGAGTGAGAGTAACTAAGATTGGAGCTACAGATCCAGTGTTCTGGATTAGGGATGGTACAGCACAGGGAGATCCTCGATTTAATCTTCCTTCTAGAGAGGATCCATCTTTACAGATCACCAACACTGCTGTCTCTGATGAAGGCCTGTATAAGTACGTGGTTGTGACCTATCGTGGTCCTGCATCAGGAGCGTTCCGGATCAGCGTTACAGGTGAGAGTGGGTCTGGATCAGTGTTACAGGTGAGAGTGGGTCTGGATCAGCGTTACAGGTGAGAGTGGGTCTGGATCAGTGTTACAGGTGAGAGTGGGTCTGGATCAGAATCAGAGTTCAGGATCAGATATGAGTATAAACCATGACTCCATATTAATCTTAGTGTAGGTGGTGGTGATGTGTGTGCTGGATTATGGGAGAAATATTGGAGGTAGATTAATAATTTCTACAGTTATTATAATGTTGACAGTTCCAGATGAATTCCTGAGCTACAGATGTTCAGACAGATGTTGAGGGTAATCTGGGCTAAATGAAATGTGTTGACTCGTTTCTTTAGTGAATGAGGAGCGTTAATCCAGCTCCCGCTCCCATCTCTGTCCTTTATGCTGAGATTCCTAATCCCATGTAGAGTGTTCATGAACAGTACAGACGTCTGGAGGAGAATTAGCATCACCCGACTAAACTAGCCCAGTCTGAACACTGCTGGTACTGCACTCTGTGGTTCCGAGTCAAACGGTCCCGAGATAAACAGTCCCGGTCCAGTCTCCTCCCAGCTGTAGCAGCCGTCTGACCATGTGACCCGGTGATGTAACATCGTTCAGATGTTTAAAATTCCGGAATAGGAATAAAATCCCCAGAGAGGAGAACTGTATGGTACTTGTGGATCCGGTTGATGTAGGTTCTGCGGTTCCTGCTCAAGGTTCTGTTCTGCTTGGGAGGTTCTATACACTACAGTCAGTAACAGAAATGAGGAGGTGAACTGAGGTACACTGGAGGGACATTCATTCACCAGCAGGGGTGCTCTCTGTTATATATATATATGGAGGACACTCCTCGTCCTCCCCCTCCTCTCCTGCCCATCTTACCGTATGAAGGAGTCTGATTTTCAGGAGTTTCACCCCGCCATGTTTCTGGTAGATCCCAGTTTGTATATGAATGTAGTTTATAATCGCTGCTTTATAATAATTGTCCAATCCAGTCCAATCCAAAGACAACAACGTGTCACATGGTTTTAGACATATAAGTAAATTTATACATATAAATAGATAGATAGATAGACATGTTTCACCACACCCTTGATGTAAGAGGAATGTGTCCTTATCTAGCTTTACAACTCATCTCTCCTCCCACTGATCTGACCTATGACCTGTAGACCCTGGATGGTAACCTTCTCCCAGTGACTCGTAAATGCATACACTTCCAATTCTGTTCTAGGAATGCAGTTGTTCCCCACATGGTAAACGTATACCCACTTCCACACATACACACTTATACAAAAACACTGATATCCAACAACGTCAAAAATAGAATATATGACGTACAGATCTGTTATGATCAGGAAATACCTTTATTTAAACTAGTGCTGAAAATCAGAATCCAACATAGCGCTGAGCACGACATAGCGTAGCACTAACCCTGCTAGCGTCCCACTAGCACATCATACAGGGAGCATCATCTGATCACTGAATGATTTCTACATTGGACATGGCTGTGATATTACATCATGGTTTTGTACCTGAAAGTGTTACATTAATTAATTAAATAAATCATTTATTTGTTTATTTATGTAAATGAGGTGTGTAATTGTATAGAAGCTTAATGGAACTGATCATATGCAGGTTCTGTGATGGTGGTTCTTAATCCTGGTCCTGAACTAACACTCCTCTCTGAGGAGAACTGTGTGTCTGAGATCAGGGAGAACACTACACCCTGCAGGACCAGGACTGAGAACCACTGTTCTACACCAGCTACAAGTCTACAAGCCCTACAGAACCTTTACCAGGACTAATTAGAACCTGCTTGTATCTTCTCTCTGTTCAGCCAAGTACCGCCCACCATCCACCAGCACACGGCCAGAGAAGATAGTAGACGGCGGCCCTGCTGAGTTTCACTGCAGCGCTAGCGGCGGCTATCCAGCAGGAACCATTCACTGGTTTGACGGTACTGGCACCAACTGGATGAAGAACGCTACACTGGAGATCACAGAGGGAGAGGACAAACTGGTGAATCTGTCCAGCAGACTGTCCCTCACCAAGATCGACTCAGACTGGGGGAGATTCAGGTGTGTCGTTTTCAACAGCAGATTCATCACAGAAGGAGAGAGCACGTTTAGAGGAGCGTATAGAGGTGAGTGTGATCGCTATGTGGTGTAGCTATGGGGTGTAGTTGTTTGGTGTACCTGTGTGGCGTAGTTATGGGGTGTAGTTGTGTGGTGTAGTTATGTGGTGTAGGTGTAGCGGACTCTGCTACCTCACTGCATACACCCATAGAAACAGAGTCTTAGACAGGAGTCAGGTCACTGTCAGGACTGATCCTACAGATAGGACAGGATATGGGAAGTCTAGTCCGGTTAGGATGGTGGTGTGGTACTGGGTTCTTATCTGGAGTTAATGGAGAGGATGATGAAGGTGGAGCTGCTGGTCTGTAGTAGGTTCTGACCCAAATTCAGTCCTACCTGGAGTAGTCATGGTCAGTGTTTTTTCAGGCTGATTAATGGTTTGTGGTGAACCCTCTGTATTTGCCCTCATTAAGTCTTCTCTTCGGTGACGTGGTGTTAGGGACAGTCGTGGTAACGGTCTGTGTGCATGTAGTCCTGCGTGGTGCAGCCGTCTGCCGATGGTGCTGCACTAACAGGACGACTCATGGAGGACACCACTGCTCACTGGAGGTCTGTAATGGTGGGTGTTGGGTCAGTCAGGTACAGAGATACGACCTGTCCTTGGTTACCTCACATGTGCGGTCGAGTCTGAAGCTTGAATCATTAGTATGTCTCACCATGTCACACCTACACACCAGGTTTCAGTCCTGTAGGCTGACTCCTTCTGGGTGCAGCTGTTGTTCTGATGGTGAGTGTGTGGTGACGTGTGGGGTCACTGAACTGTCCTGTGTTGATGGAGGAGTGTTATGAGTACAGTGGGGTGATGAGGAGTCGGTCAGTGTACTAATGACCTCTAGAGTCATTTCAGAAGAGCAGTAACAGCGCTCACCTGCCTCTGTGTGTGACCTGACACTGTACAGGTTGATGCACTCCTCTATAAACTCATCCCAGGAATTCCAGGATGATCCGTTCTTTCCCAATAGAGCTGTTTACCTCACCTGGTGAACATTCCTGTAATATTCCGTATCTCAGTGTACAGTAAATAAATCCTGCAGGTTCCGGCTTTTCTAGTATAGAAGATCAGTCTCTAACATCTAAAGACATTCGGCACAGAATACAGTGGGCTGTTCATTTTTCTATTTTTCAGGTGCTTCAGATCCTCCACTATCAGAACATACGATGGTCATTTTTACTGGCTGCATGTTAACCATTGTCTTCATCATCATCGTGGGTCTCCTGCTGGTGTTCCTGTACCTCAGAAGATGCTTCCAGAGTAAGTCTCAGCAGCACACAGAGAGAATGGCCGTCACACAACCTTCTCCAGGAAAACCTCACACAGGGAAGGAGTTACTGAGGGAGACGCACCAGCCAGGCGGAGGAGTTCTCACCAGGAGTGCAGCACCGAGTGGTTCAGTAGTGTGTCTGAAGCCTGAGTTACTTACCTGGTGATGTTCACTGGCTCCAGAATGGGAACACCTCCTGGTGTACACTGGAACACTGACCTCCTAATAAAGCCCATATGACGCTTTATATGTCCTCATGTCAGTCCTGGTCTTGAGTCAGACTCGATGTGTCCCAGTCTCTGACTGCTCTCTGGTCAGGTCATACACATATTTGTATCATATGTGGATCATTTGGGCTGGTGGGAGGAAACAGACTGATAAAGGAAACAACAGGCAGATGAGCAGAACTTTCTCATCACAGAAATTCTTATTTTAAAATTAAAATTTTAGCTAAATTAGAAACCAGAAACTATTTTGGAGGACCCTCCCATCCAGGCAGGGGCTTAGTTAGTTAGGTCCATTGTTACCTGTGGTCCAGTACTGACATCTAACAGGCTCAGCCATGACTCAGTCAGTCCGCTGTTATTAGATTATGTTTTATTGTTGATTTAATTTGTGAAAATATAAGATTTTCCTGAAAATGAATCTGATACTGAGTGCTGTGTCTTTAGGGTGTGTTCCTGCATGTCCCACTGAAACTGATCCTGATCCAGCAGAGACAGATACTCTTAAAGCCCCAGGTAATCTAATCTCTCTCTACAGTTACTCTGCTCCTCTATACCACCATATACATGAACACAGTGTGATTATTAATATTCCCCCAAAGTATAATAAATGACTGGTCATATTTAGAGATCATATATATTTAGAGATAATATATAGACATCATATTTCTCTCCTCGCCATGTAAACTGGGTGGTCCCTGTTATATGACTAATCACAAAGTTAACATTGGCTCGCCCCTGAGCAACCTAGGGAGCTAAAGCTAATGCCTTGTCCCTTTACTCACTCACTAGGTGTGTGAGGCTGTGGGTGTCACATTCTTTAATTGGAGAACATGAGTTTTTAAGAGAGAGTGGAATCTTTTATCTTCTCCTTTATGAAGACTGATGTGGTTTTGAGGGCCATGTAGCCAATGGAAACCTAGCATGGTGGTTAAACGCAGTACACTGAGTTTGAGCAGTAGTGAAACCCCCTTTAACACTAACACCGCTTCCATTCACCCTACAAAAAGGGCACACCTTAGAGAGGACATTAGGGATCAGGACAGAAACTCAGACAGGCCCTAACGAGGTAAACCTCTTAACGAGCTATCAAAAACACCGTAATTCATTTTCCATCCTCTCAGCATCCCGTACAGTTAAACCGGCTGTTTGTTTTACTGTGTCTTTAACACTGACACCAGCCGCCCACCCAACCTACCCCTACACCCCCTTCTCCTGAAATCTCCTGAAAATGAATATGAAACTGTGCTGTTTCTTTAGGGAGCGTTCCTGATGAACAGACTGATCCTCATGCAGCAGAAACAGATAATCTTCATCCTCCTGGTAATTCCTCAGGTAACCTAATCTCTCTCTTACAGTCAACCTGCTCCTCTACTCCACCATATACATGTACAGGGAATGTTTTTTATTAATGTTTTCTCAAACTCCTCAGACTTCCTGTCCTCTCCTCAGGTCTCCATGCTGGTGTTGAGGGAGGTCCTTGATGTAAACCTGGGTGTAATTTGGGTTCTGTGTTTTTCAGGAGAAGCTGAAATGGGGACATTAAATTCTTCCCCGTCCTGAGGACCACCCTACAGAAGGGACAGATAGAAATGTTGGAGGATGTCTTGAGTTCTGGGCTCCGACAAAACAAATCTAGACATGTATTTAACCTGAATCAGTGCTGAGCACGCTGAACACTGTGTTGTGTCTGGGTTTCGCTTTTGGATCGGCTCTTGTACTGCCAGCCCGTGTTTGAATCCTGCCTGTATGGACTCTGAGTGCTGGACTTCCCCAGAGGAAGCTGTTTTGGACTGTCCTTGATTCCTCAGATGGTACAGAGGACTTAGCCAATCAGGGCTGCAGCTCGTAGCTTCAAAACCCCAACCTCCATTAAGCCTGTCTCCACACCGCCAGCTCACTCCTGCTACGCCTCCTACAGAGAGCTGTATGTGTGAGTGCCAGTCTAAGTCATGTAAAGTGGAGCTCATGGTGGTACAGACTGGGCATCTCACATGTGGGTCACACTTACTGAGAGCCTCCTCCAGCGTGTCTTTGGCTCGATGGCTTCCCAAGGAATATTTTTGTGGTGCTATACCAATCCCAGGCCATTTCCTGTGTTCTTGAATGGGTCACTGGAACCCACTTGACCACCGACGAAGGTCCCACAGTACCACCTAGATCTCTGGAGAGCACCTCCAAACCAGTGCTGGATTACAAGTCTAACTGCTGCAGACTGGTCCACACCTGCCTACATCATGCTGCTCCGAGCTACCACACCAGAGGAGGCTGACCAGGTGGCTTCCTTCCACTGTCTGGAAGACCAAAGAAGAAGAAGATTACCTGTGGTGTAGTTCTACACTACATACACACACCTGGGAATCCTAGGACTGTCCAGACTCCGCCCTGTACCACTTTGTGTCTTAGTGAAGTGCCTGTGTGTCTTACACCAGCTACAATGTGAAGTGAGATTATCACCTACACTGTACACACAGGTCGTGGTGCTTGCAGGTGTACTGGGCTGCACTGGTAATCTGATACACTAGGTATTTTCCTGGTGGGCTGATGCTCCATCAGGCCGTACTGTACTGTACCCAATCATGTCCGTTACTAGCCCCTCCCCTACCCAACCTCTCTGTTTTAGATTCAGCCTGTAGGAAAGACTTGGGTCCAATTAGGGATCCATCAAACGGATTAGGAATCAGAACCACTATTAAACCATTAGGGTGTTTGTGATACTGAGACCGCAACCCATCAGGACACTGAACACTACAACAGGGTTTCTCCACCTGTGGACCGCAGACCACCAGTGGGCCATGAAGCTCCCTCTAGTGGTCCGTGGTACTGTACTCAGGTGGGGGCAGTAGTAGTGGGCTGGAATGTCATATACAGTGTTGGGAGGGTCTTCTAAAACGTTTTGCACTACAGATTAATAAATACGTACTTTTATATACTTTATACTTTTATACCGTGTCTGTTAGATTACTGAATGTGAGTTACGTGTTCTAAATCCTCTTTAGAGTAAAGGAGTGAAGACTGAGACCGTGAGGAGTAAAGGAGTAAAGACTGAGACTGTTCCTGTCTGCTGCCCCCTGCTGCACTGGAGTAAGATCCTCCTGCAGATCAGCTAATATTAATGTAGAGCTGATACCAGGACTTTATAAATACATATAGACCCATATGAACTGTTTATGAAGGAGGTGTGAACAGTGTTAGTGGGGGGACTGAGACTGTACGGTGTTAGTGCTGTATCTTTAATGGTACGTGTTTATACAGTGTTATACGTGTGACTTTATGAACTGGTCCAGATGGGGTCACTTTAAGGTGAATCTCCCCAAAATATATATTTTAATTTCTGTATAATAAAACAGTTCAAATGTAAACAGAGTGATTCAGAGTGGGTTGGTGTGGAACACTCCGTTCTAGATAACGTCATGTTCACAGTGAATTTACAGTGGTGGTGAAGGTAACCAGACGTCCCCTCTAAAAGCTCCCTCACAGAAAGTTCCTACATGAGGTGGTTCTGAACACGCTGCTGTCTGAGACCTAAACTCACTGAGGGTGCTGCACACTAACCTTTGTTGGTGAGGGAGTGGAAGTGTGATTAAGGCTGAACACAGAGATTAGCTAACCACTTAGCAGCTGTCAGTATGCTGGAAAGGCTGAACGTTTGCTAATTGAATAACTAGCTAGCTAGCTAGAGTTAGCGCCGGTTCCTCCCACCCTCAGTCTGTTAGTAGTGTGAAGAACTATGAAGGTGCTATGAAGGGTAATAACCTCCATCATCCTGAGGAACACACCTCCTCCTGTCAGTGTGCTGAACGAACCATCCGCTGTCTGCCTGAGGGAAACACTTAGCATCCTAGCCTGGTTAGCTAGCCAGTGTTAGCCCTGTGTTTATTTTAGTCAGGGACTGAAAAGGGCCTATTAAATTAGAAGTGATGCATATTAAACATGTTACATGAGGAGCTGAGCTAGCCTTAGCAAGCCCCCCATCTGTTTGAGCATTAGGACCCCCGCTAATGACACATTTTACCCCTCACAGCCTGAAGACCCACCCTCTCTGAGGACAGAAGGAATAACGGTATAATGGAGGTAAACGAAGACGGTTTTTAAAGGTATGTCTTAAAATCCCAGAGTACATCTCAGAAAAGCATCTGTGGACCAGAATTAACAACGAGCTCATATCAGAACACCGTACTCACAGCTGATGGAGTGGGGCTTGTTGCTATGGAGATTATGGAGCAGGACTACAGCAGCTCTAAAACTATGGTGAATAGTGCAGCACCATCCTGATACGGCGTTCACACTAGGGACAGATCAGTACCTAAATATCCGTACCTCTGATCCTGTTTACCTTTAACCATCCATCCTGATATCCATATAGTCACTTCCTGTCTGTCTCTGTCTCTGTGTCTATCCTGGTACTTCCATGTGCTTCTGTTTGTTTTGGTTTATAGCTCCTCCTGTCTCCGCCCTATTGTTGTACCCCTCACCTGTCCCTAGTTTGTAGCTCCGCCCCTTCCCAGGTGTTCCTTGTTGGTCCTCGTGTATTTAGACTCTCTGTTGGGCTCTTTGGGACTGCTTGGTGTTGTGGTACTGTTGAGAACTGGGTTCTCTGTGGGTTCTGTAGTTAGTCTGTATGTTCTAGAGTGTCCTTGTTCCTTCTGTGCCCTGCTTTAGTTCCTGGTTTGTTTTGGGTTTTATTAAATCAGTCCAACTCTCCACATTACAGATATGAGTTCTAGACCAGCAGCAGAACCTTAAACTCTGTTCTATTGGAGACGGGCGGCCGGTGCAGCTGGGGTGTTCTGTACGAGCTGCAGGGGATCTCCCTTATTACAGCGCTAGCTCCCAGACCCGGCGGCATGGGCGGGCATTGGCGGGCAGTGCCCCCCCACAGAGTCAGCTATGCCCCCCCTGACTGGACTGGAAGCCGTATATGTTTTTTTTTGTTTTGTTTTGTTTTCACCTCTGAGTGACCATCTTTCTATTTTTCCTATCTCAGTTTGTCAGTCATACAATTCAACCAATCAGTGAAGGAAGGCAACGTTCTAGCCAATTACAGTTGGAGGGGGGCGGGTCACTGACTAAAGTTCATACTTGAGAAACAGCTACGCTCACCGTTGTTCGTGTGGCATGGATATTCGGACTTATTTCCAAACAAATAAGAGGACAACAAGTGACACTGGAGTACATGAGAATGGACAGGAAGCAGCACCATTCATTTCAGTTGGAAACGTAAGCGTTGAAGTCAACACTGGAGTAAACATTCATGCTAGGAGTGTTAGCTACAGCAGCTAGGGAGCACAAGGAGCTGAACCGAGCAGTGCTCAGCCAAACGTGAGTGACGACGTCAACAACAACACTGATGTTTGTGGTAACATTACATCTGCCAGGAGAAATGGAAACAGGCCGCAGCCTAATGACCTAGGCACTGAAAACCCAGAAAGACCACTCTTGCAGAGTTTTCCTTCGCGCATTTTCTCCGGGATAAAAAGGTCATTCTGCAGTTCATGGTATGGACGTTTTACTTGGCTGGAGTATTCAGTTCAGGCAGATGCTGCATACTGCTACCCATGCAGAATGTTTCAGGGACAAGGATCCAGATACGGTGATCCAACTTTCACTGTGACTGGTTTCCACAACTGGAAGCATGCAGTGGAAGCTGGAAAGGGACTAAACAAACATGCTGCTTCTAAGGAGCACCTGGCTTGTGAGGCCATGTGGAGGGACAAGGAAAGACGAACTCAAACAAGTAAAGAAATCTCAACATTAATTAACAATGATCAACTGCAGGGCAACAGATATTATCTGTCTGCAATTATTGATGTTGTGGAATTCCTTGCTGTGAACCAACTGCCTTTTAGAGGTGACCACGATGCATACAGTGGCATGAATGAGGATGGATGTGGACTATTTTTGTCTTTATTTGAGTTTTCATTAAGGAAAGACGCTGAATTAGCAAGGATATCAAAAACTATTCCTCGCAATGCAACATACACAAGTCATGACATTCAGAATAACCTAATAGATGTGATGAGTGCTTTAGTAAAAGAGCACATAGTGAAAGAAGTTGGTGAATCATTCTACACATTAAAAGCAGACGGAACCAGAGACCCAACAGGGAGAGAGAATATATCCATAATTCTCCGCTTTCTGAATGAACTATCTGAACCAACTGAGCGCCTCCTATCAATAGCCACTGCTGACGAAGGAGATGCAGCTACGCTGACTGACATCATCATAGGAGAACTTACCAGAGCTGGCCTGAACCCCGAGAAAATCCTCAGTCAGGTGTATGATGGTGCCTCACTCATGTCAGGTAAACATGGAGGGGTACAGAAACTGCTGCAGCAAAAACTGGACAGAGAGATACCATATGTCCACTGTTATAATCATCAGCTGCATTTGGTGGTCATCCATGCCCTGGCAGTTGAAAAGGCTGTGATTGACTTCTTCAGTGTGTGTAACATGCTGTACAAGTTCTGCAGAAAACCAACTGTTGCCATTCTCTACAAAGGAGAGACACTCAAGCGCCTATTGGATCAACGATGGAGTGGACATTTTGCTACAGGTATGTTAATTAGGACTAATTAAGCTGATAATAATAAAGCTGTATTGTGTAGATAACTCTCCTGCATAAATATATTAAGTTTTATTTTCTCTATTTTACAGTCTCAGTCATTCTGAAATCTTTTGATGACCTGTCCATACTGCTTCGAGAAATCACCAGCAACCGGGCATTTGGAGCAGATCTGCGCATTGAAGCAACAGGATTGTGGAAGAGCATGTCTGAACCCAGCTTTAAATTCATTGCTGAGATGGTTCAAAAAAAGATCCTTGCATATCTTGATCCCCCAAACAAGATGTTGCAGTCTGAAGACATGGATCTGCTTACAGGTGAAAAAATATATTTATTTTTAATGCAGACTGTGCAAAAACTATATCTACTACTGAGCAAAGTTACAGTGTATTTACAATAACAATAATAAACTGTTTGTATAGAACCTTTCATTCAAGTAATGCAGCTCGCATCACTTTACAACAAAGAGTTACATACACCAAGTGCTTCACAATGAACATTAAATATGTTAAAAAGAGTTTAATAAAAATAGCAAAATAGAGTAAAAATTGAATGCATTGCTCCATCTCTATTTCTGGTTCAGTAGAAGCAGTTTGAGGTTTACGTTCGTTCAACTCATTATCCATTTTTAAAGGATTTGCAATAAATTCCATTTTAGTATTCCCTTAAAATCCAATCAACTTTATATAATCTTTCAAAATCACTCAGTTAATTTCTTAAGGTAGTAAAATCACTTATAGTATCTTTTAAAATGTAATAATTAAAAATTTTCTTGGGCATCCCCACAGGAACAATTGTTTTGATATGTGTGTTACACAGAGTTTTAAAACCTATGGCTGGATTTCTATTGGTTCATTTCCCTGCATCTTTTCATGCAGTACTACACTTTAAATTGTCTTGTATTCTGTACAGTAACAATAAGGGGGTTTGTATTGTCTTCTAGCTATCCAGCTAATCAGCAGTGCAATCACCTGTCTTGAGAATATCCGCACTGAGACAGAATTCCAGGCAATCCAAGCACAGAGTGACAGTGTCACAACAAGGCCATCAAAGAGAAGATGCTCAGAAAACTCTGCCTTTGCCGACTATGTTGTTGAGGAAATCAGGACACGTGTCAATCGTAATGATGAAACAGAACTACGCAGGATTTATTATAGTTGCATTGACTCAGTATGTGAGGAAATGAAAAATCGCTTTGGGAAACATAATTGTGACCTGATGGAGGCACTCAGTGCCCTGGATCCTGTGCATGCCACCTTCTTGGATGTCAACAAGGTGAAGCCCTTACTTGACCTCACCAAGACACCTGCTGTGGACTCCGAATTCGAGGTGGCCCGCAACTTCCTTGTGACACAAATGAAAGAGTCTTCTCCACCAGATGGGAAGAAGTGGACAATGAAACAGGTGATTAAGGCTATAGGCAAACGTTCTGTATTGTTTTTATTGTATTCAAAGATCTCAAAGCTACAATGCTCCAGATGATTAAATAGTCTATATTGTCATGTGGGGTCTTTAAAATAAACTGGGATATTTCAGCATCGGGCCTTCATAAAACTATTATAAAAATCACACATCAAACCTAACATGATTTGGTTAAGTGAGATAATCATTTATTGTTCAACATGATGTGTCATACAATATATGTTATCTGGAGAATCATTCTGTTTGTAATTATGTTGACTTTAATCTTATTTCTTAATCTACAGATTTTGAAACAGTTCCAGAAGTCATTGGAAGCAATGCCTACTGTCTTTACAGCCTTTAAACATGGCCTGACGTTTGGAGCCAGCACTGCATCTTGTGAAAATTCGTTTTCCACTCTTAAAAATGTCTTCACGGAGCATCGCCAAACTATGCTTCATCAACGCAAGGCCAATCTGATCCAGTTGGCATTTGAGAAGGACTTGACTCAGAAATTTAGGAATGAATGGAAGGACAGTGTCTTAAGAAGGTTTCACACACTACACAAACGCCGTCTGCCACTCTACTAAAAGTGGAGTAAACCTCTTTCTGCTCCCCACACCTCCTCCCTCACATGCACAAACTTAGGTTTCTTGCAGGCAGAACAGTTCTCTGTTCTGCTCCTTGTACTCCCTAGCTGTTGTAGTTAACCCTCCTAGCATGAATGTTTACTTCAGTCAGTGTTCTGACATCAGTGCTTATGTTTTTCACTGCATGTGTTTTTGCATATATTTGACTTTTAATTTAATTGAATGAACAAAGCACTGCACTATTGTTTTTTTTTGTTTGTTTGTTTAGATTTTGGGATTTTATTGACAGATTGTTGTTTCTCAGCACTGGAGTCGCCATAGAGCCGCTGTTCAATTTGAAGCAAATAAAAGGCTTTTTGAAAAAAATGTGCCCCCCTGAAAAAATACAATGCCCCCCCTTTAAAATGTTTCTGCAGCCGGGTCTGCTAGCTCCTATTTCAAAATGGATATCCACATTCCACCACCTCCTCCACCCACCACTCCACCAGGTTATATTTATCTGCCCCTGCAGAGACCCGAGGTAGAGGACTGTCTCTCCACAGTGCTGGGTAAGTAAAGGAGACTCACAGCTAACCTGGTTAAGGGGAGTAATGCTGAGTGGGGCTAACCTTATTCAGTCTCCTAGCCCAGTCTGTTAGCTGTTAGCTTTCCCTAACTCCACCCGTTCAGTGGGGATAATCCACTAGCATGCTTTAATGCTCATGTTAATCTGATGGAGACGTGCTGATAATCTACAGTCCGGGTATTTAATCTCTCAGTTCCTGAAAGTGAATCTGCTCCTCTACTGCACTGCTGTTATCTGCTTCCGGGATCTACTGAGAGATTCCAGGATCCGCCATTGCTGGAAAAAGTTCATAGGGAAGAACGGAGTTTACTCCACACTGTTCACGGTTCTGGAGCGACATGAGCGACGTGCGCGCCTGCTAGTGTGAACACAGAGTAACGGGAACGCATGGTTCAGACATGCGCGGTGAGGACGGGAACTGAGTCGATTCCTTAATCGACTCTTAGGATCGACTCCCACAGTCCGGGGTGGGGCGGAGATACATTAACCAAGAACATCAGCAAAGAAAGAAGAAGGAGATTTAGGAGGAGAAGAAGTTGAAGATGAAGAAGGAGGAGAAGAAGGTAAGTACGTACAGTGGAGTTATATGGGTGGTGCTGATTCAGAGCTCCGTAAGTACAGCTGTTTACTCTTCTCGGTCTGTGAATTCAGACTCTCTCTCCTCCAGTAGGAGCTACAGTTCCTCCTCTAAAGCTCAGAACTCCACTACAGTTCCTCCCTGAGGGGAGTGAAAGCAGGGTCTGACTGGGTGGGCTGAGGAGGTGTTCCTGCTGTGTGTGGGTTCTACAGAGTGTGGGTCAGTGACAGTGTGTGGATCATGTTGGGGTGGATGAAAGGCTTTACATGTAAAAGCATAAGGAGGCTCAGTGTAAACAAAGACCTAGAACGTCCTCCTGTATTCCATCTACACCTCACCGCCACCATCAGACCACCTCTCTCCGTCTGCTGCAGAGACCCTCACCCATGCTTTCATTTCCAGCTGATTGGACTATTGTACCTCCCTTCTAGCGTCGACTCCTTCTCCATTTCCAAATTCCAGATGGTCCAGAACGCTGCTACCCGCCTCCTCACCCACCCCCGCTCATATTACCGTACTCCACCCGTTCTCTAGATAGATAGATAGATAGATGGATAGATAGATACTTTATTGATCCCGAAATTTAGCAGCCAGTAGCGGTTTCACAAAAACAAACAGCACAGATACAAAAATAAAAAAAAACAGGGTTGTGCAGTATGAAGAACCTAAATGGGTTGGTACCGGCAGCAGTATTATTAACTGTTAACTATAAACTATACATAGTACAGGTCACTATGGATAAATATCTAAATATAAATATATCTCACTTCACAAGGAGGCAAGAAATATATACAAGAAAATATAGATATACCTGTATACTGTAGAAAAAACAGGGCAATAGTAATAAATAAATGTACCCATGCTTTATAAATAAAAAAGTGTCTGAGAGTGCCCAGGAGTTCAGATGTACAGTATATACAGTAAAGTGTCTGAGAGTGTCCAGGAGTTCAGATGTACAGTATATACAGTAAAGTGTCTGAGAGTGTCCAGGAGTGCAGATGTACAGGATATACAGTAGAGTGTCTGAGAGTGTCCAGGAGTTCAGGTGTACAGTATATACAGTAAAGTGTCTGAGAGTGTCCAGGTGTTCAGATGTACAGGATATACAGTAGAGTGTCTGAGAGTGTCCAGGAGTTCAGGTGTACAGTATATACAGTAAAGTGTCTGAGAGTGTCCAGGTGTTCAGATGTACAGTATATACAGTAAAGTGTCTGAGAGTGTCCAGGAGTGCAGATGTACAGGATATACAGTAGAGTGTCCAGGAGTGCAGATGTACAGGATATACAGTAAAGTGTCTGAGAGTGTCCAGGAGTGCAGATGTACAGTATATACAGTAAAGTGTCTGAGAGTGTCCATATGCAGTATATACAGTAAAGTGTCTGAGAGTGTCCAGGAGTGCAGATGTACAGTATATGCAGTAAAGTGTCTGAGAGTGTCCAGGAGTGCAGATGTACAGTATATACAGTAAAGTGTCTGAGAATGTCCAGGAGGTCAGATGTACAGTATATACAGTAGAGTGTCTGAGAGTGTCCAGGAGTTCAGATGTACAGTATATACAGTAGCGTGTCTGAGGGTGTCCAGGAGTTCAGATGTACAGTATATACAGTAAAGTGTCTGAGAGGGTCCAGGAGTGCAGATGTACAGGATATACAGTAAAGTGTCTGAGGGTGTCCAGGAGTTCAGATGTACAGTATATACAGTAGCGTGTCTGAGGGTGTCCAGGAGTTCAGATGTACAGTATATACAGTAAAGTGTCTGAGAGGGTCCAGGAGTGCAGATGTACAGGATATACAGTAAAGTGTCTGAGAGTGTCCAGGAGTTCGGATGTGCAGTATATACAGTAAAGTGTCTGAGAGTGTCCAGGAGTTCAGATGTACAGTATATACAGTAGCGTGTCTGAGGGTGTCCAGGAGTTCAGATGTACAGTATATACAGTAAAGTGTCTGAGAGGGTCCAGGAGTTCAGATGTACAGTATATACAGTAAAGTGTCTGAGAGGGTCCAGGAGTTCAGATGTACAGGATATACAGTAAAGTGTCTGAGGGTGTCCAGGAGTTCAGATGTACAGTATATGCAGTAAAGTGTCTGAGAGTGTCCAGGAGTGCAGATGTACAGTATATGCAGTAAAGTGTCTGAGAGTGTCCAGGAGTTCAGATGTACAGTATATACAGTAAAGTGTCTGAGTATGTCCAGGAGGTCAGATGTACAGTATATACAGTAGAGTGTCTGAGAGTGTCCAGGAGTTCAGATGTACAGTATATACAGTAGCGTGTCTGAGGGTGTCCAGGAGTTCAGATGTACAGTATATACAGTAAAGTGTCTGAGAGGGTCCAGGAGTGCAGATGTACAGGATATACAGTAAAGTGTCTGAGGGTGTCCAGGAGTTCAGATGTACAGTATATACAGTAGCGTGTCTGAGGGTGTCCAGGAGTTCAGATGTACAGTATATACAGTAAAGTGTCTGAGAGGGTCCAGGAGTGCAGATGTACAGGATATACAGTAAAGTGTCTGAGAGTGTCCAGGAGTTCGGATGTGCAGTATATACAGTAAAGTGTCTGAGAGTGTCCAGGAGTTCAGATGTACAGTATATACAGTAGCGTGTCTGAGGGTGTCCAGGAGTTCAGATGTACAGTATATACAGTAAAGTGTCTGAGAGGGTCCAGGAGTTCAGATGTACAGTATATACAGTAAAGTGTCTGAGAGGGTCCAGGAGTTCGGATGTACAGGATATACAGTAAAGTGTCTGAGGGTGTCCAGGAGTTCAGATGTACAGTATATACAGTAAAGTGTCTGAGAGGGTCCAGGAGTTCAGATGTACAGTATATACAGTAAAGTGTCTGAGAGTGTCCAGGAGTGCAGATGTACAGGATATACAGTAAAGTGTCTGAGAGTGTCCAGGAGTTCAGATGTACAGCTTGGACTTGAATGATGCTGGGAACAAAAAGTTATCTACCGCGTTGACGCTTATGCTAAATTTGGTTACTTTGAAACTCTGAGCAGTTTGCTCACAACCTGCCTGCCTACTCCTTTGTCTGTCTCTCTGTCTCTCTGTCTGTCTCTCTGTCTGTCTGTCTGTCTGTCTGTCTGTCTGTCTGTCTGTCTGCCTGAATGCCTGCCTGCCTTCTCCCTCCACCACCTTTGGACACAGGTACGACTGAAAGCCAAACACAGTGGACACGACAGGAAAGCGTGTAACAACTGAAACAGCGTCTAAACTGGATTCATATTTGGTCACTACATCCAGAGTTTGGGGTTCATGGTGCTGAAGGACCTACCTACCAGTCTGGACCGTCTGGTGTGTGGGATGGTCAGTAGGTCATTAGAAGAAGACCTGAGAGAGGGAGAGGGAGAGCAAGGCGTCAGGAGTTCACTGAGGTAGAGGGGAGTGAGGTACCGCAGGGCTCTGAATGTGTGAAGGATTCTGACCGTTACACAGGTCAGGACAGGGAGGAGGTGATGAGCTGAACACGGGTACGGGGGAGAGCTCGATCTGCACAGTTCTAGATATACTGTAGCGTCTGTACAGACTTTACAGGAGGGCCAAGGAGGAGGGAGGTACAGTAATCAGTACCGCACACCATGAAGGAATGAACCAAACTGTTCTCTATCAGTCAGGAATGAGCAAAGACCAGGTGTTAGGTAAGTGTAAGAAGGCAGTCTTGGTGAGGAACTTGGTGTGTAGATCAAAGCTAGGTGAAGGGCTGAGGGAAACAGGTGCAGACCATCAATATTAGCAGAGACTTTGGGTGGTTTAGAAGCTGGTGAGGGTTCAGGGTCGTCTTCATCCTCCCATCATCACTGTCATTTATACAGTGCCTTTCCCAAACACAGGGTCGCCGCACACTCTAAAGATGACCACACAAACAAGCAGCACACAGTTCGTTACCAACAGAGAGCATTACAGGTGTAGCATTCAGGTAGATTCAGGAACACTGGTTTATGTAACATGCATCCTGAATAGACTTGGGAAGAGAATTCCATAAGTTGGGATCTACTACACTCTCTCTTTGTCTCTACATCCTACATTCAGTCCAGGTTAGGTTTGTTTCCTGTGTGGAGTAAAATACGGAATCGTCCCTTATCAGTTAAATGCTGCGTCCTGTATTCAACCAACACGGGACACGATCTGTTCTGTATTTCTGGAAATGTCCGATTTACACGTCTGTCACACACACATGAATGATCACAATCTCTCTCTCTCTCTCTCTCTCTCTCTCTCTCTCTCTCTCTCTCTCTCTCTCTCTCTCTGCTACAGAACATGGCTGTGGAGATGGTTCTGCTGGTGGTTCTGGTGTCTGCCTCTCTGGTGAACTCTCAGGACGGTGAGTCTGAAGATCTCTGACTGCTGAAGTCCACTGTAACGACTCTTACAGGACCAGATGTACCTCAGAACTTAAAGGGAGAGTCCACTAACATTTCAGAATGAGTGGTTCAGAGGTTCTGTACAGTGGTGGTGATGGGAACCAGGGTTCTCCATATCTAGAACACACACATAGACACTTTATTTACTATCTAGAACCACCAGTGAACCTACACGTGTGTTCTGAGTGTGTATGGAATGTTGATGATGAAAACCTGGAAGTACTAAGTTCCTCTGGGGGACTATTTGACCTCACAGCGCCCTGCAGCATGTATCCCTCCACCATGAATGGAGTTTAATCAGTGTTCAGCTAAAACCTTCTCAGGTGTGTTTACAGGTGTTAGTACCTGAAACTGGTACCAGAGTCTCAGTACGTCTGGTCCTGAGTGTCCATGCTGATGTCCAGAACATAATCCTGTATGGTGATAACTCTTCATGGTTCTGGAATCATCATCAGGGAATATCTAACTGTGTTTCTGATTACTGTGTTCAAACAGGGGGGATCAGTGTGGACTGCCCACCTGCAGATGGAGTCGTTGGAGAGACCACAGAGATCTCCTGCTCATTCAGGAAGAGATTTCCAGATCAGAGCATCACTATTACTGCAGTGACAGTAACTAGGAGAGATACAGGTCCAGTGTTCTGGATTACCAGTCAGAGAAATCAGGGAAAGCAGGGAGATCCTCGATTTAATCTTCCTTCTAGAGAGGATCCATCTTTACAGATCACCAACACTGCTCTCTCTGATGAAGGCCTGTATGATTACCTGGTTGTGACGGATCGGGGGACTACATCAGGAACGTTCTGGATCAGTGTTACAGGTGAGAGTGGGTCTGGATCAGAGTTAGAGGTGAGAGTGGGTCTGGATCAGAGTTACAGGTGAGAGTGGGTCTGGATCAGTGTTACAGGTGAGAGTGGGTCTGGATCAGAGTTACAGGTGAGAGTGGGTCTGGATCAGAGTTACAGGTGAGAGTGGGTCTGGATCAGTGTTACAGGTGAGAGTGGGTCTGGATCAGTGTTACAGGTGAGAGTGGGTCTGGATCAGAGTTAGAGGTGAGAGTGGGTCTGGATCAGTGTTACAGGTGAGAGTGGGTCTGGATCAGTGTTACAGGTGAGAGTGGGTCTGGATCAGAGTTAGAGGTGAGAGTGGGTCTGGATCAGTGTTACAGGTGAGAGTGGGTCTGGATCAGAGTTACAGGTGAGAGTGGGTCTGGATCAGAGTTAGAGGTGAGAGTGGGTCTGGATCAGTGTTACAGGTGAGAGTGGGTCTGGATCAGTGTTACAGGTGAGAGTGGGTCTGGATCAGAGTTACAGGTGAGAGTGGGTCTGGATCAGAATCAGAGTTCAGGATCAGATATGAGTATAAACCATGACTCCATATTAATCTTAGTGTAGGTGGTGGTGATGTGTGTGCTGGATTATGGGAGAAATATTGGAGGTAGATTAATAATTTCTACAGTTATTATAATGTGGTATTCAGTGTTAGTCTAACCGTCTCTGCTACAGGATTCATGTTTACTAATGGTGCAGTGCAGAATGAATTCAGTAGCGCTCTGTGTGGTCTGAACTGGACCAGCTTTCCCACTAAAATACAATCTAAAATATATTCATTAAATTAAATATGATTAGATATAAAGAGGCTCAAACACCGACACCTTTATTTTCACCATGTAATAATCCAGCACAGATCAGCACCATAATCCTGAAACAGATTCATCTACATTCTGATCCACCTCTAGATTAACTTCCTGTCTGATCTGAGTGTACATGGCAGGATATTATATTTATTTTTCTGATATGGTTTATCATATGGGATTATATGTTCAAATGTTATTTATACAAATATAGTAAACTATAAATCATATGAATATGGTAATTATTATTAATAATTGTTCATTATTTATTATTATTATTATTATTATTATTATTAATATAATGACATTTATTGCAATTTATGTTTGTTTCTTAAAGTCTTTATTTAAACTGGAGCTGACATCAAAATCCAATATGGGACTGAGCTAACCCTGCTAGCTTCACACTAACACATCATATGGGGAGAATCTCCTCGTCAATGAATTAACAGAGTTCTACAGTTTCTCATTAGGTGGAGTGTATAACTCTAAGCTCTAAGTGTAGGTACTGTGGTATAGACTGAGTCTGTTCTACAGTTTCTCATTAGGTGGAGTGTATAACTCTAAGCTCTAAGTGTAGGTACTGTGGTATATACAGGGAATATCTAACTGTGTGTGTGTTTCTGATTACTGTGTTCAAACAGGGACGGAGAGGGTGGACTGCCAGTCTGCAGATGGAGTCGTTGGACAGACCACAGAGATCTCCTGCTCACTCAGGAAGAGTTTTACACAGAGCGTTAATATTACTGCAGTGACAGTAACTAAGATTAATAAGAGAGGAGAGAGAGATCCAGTGTTCTGGATTAGGGATGGTACAGCACAGGGAGATCCTCGATTTAATCTTCCTTCTAGAGAGGATCCATCTTTACAGATCACCAACACTGCTGTCTCTGATGAAGGCCTGTATAAGTACGTGGTTGTGACCAATCAGGGCCCTGCATCAGGAGCGTTCCGGATCAGCGTTACAGGTGAGAGTGGGTCTGGATCAGTGTTACAGGTGAGAGTGGGTCTGGATCAGAGTTACAGGTGAGAGTGGGTCTGGATCAGTGTTACAGGTGAGAGTGGGTCTGGATCAGAGTTACAGGTGAGAGTGGGTCTGGATCAGAATCAGAGTTCAGGATCAGATATGAGTATAAACCATGACTCCATATTAATCTTAGTGTAGGTGGTGGTGATGTGTGTGCTGGATTATGGGAGAAATATTGGAGGTAGATTAATAATTTCTACAGTTATTATAATGTTGACAGTTCCAGATGAATTCCTGAACTACAGATGTTCAGACAGATGTTGAGGGTAATCTGGGCTAAATGAAATGTGCTGACTCGTTTCTTTAGTGAATGAGGAGCGTTAATCCAGCTCCCGCTCCCATCTCTGTCCTTTATGCTGAGATTCCTAATCCCATGTAGAGTGTTCATGAACAGTACAGACGTCTGGAGGAGAATTAGCATCACCCCGACTAAACTAGCCCTGTCTGAACACTGCTGTTACTGCACTCTGTGGTTCCGAGTCAAACGGTCCTGAGATAAACAATCCCGGTCCAGTCTCCTCCCAGCTGTAGCAGCCGTCTGACCATGTGACCCAGTGGCTGTTTCCAGTGGAACTGCTCCGTTCTGTCCGTATCCATAAACTCTCAGAGAACCTACACAAATACTGACGGAATGAACGCTGAGGACAGACAGAAGCTCCGCCCACATCCATATCCATATATTTAACACTGAGCCTTAATGCATTCCTGTCTGGTGGGTTATCAGTATGTAGGTGGAAATCTCCAGAGAGGAGAACTGTATGGTGCTTGTGGATCCAGTTGATGTAGGTTCTGCGGTTCCTGTAAAGGTTCTGTTCTGCTTGGGAGGTTCAATACACTACAGTCAGTAACAGAAATGAGGAGGTGAACTGAGGTACACTGGAGGGACATTCATTCACCAGCAGGGGGGTTTTACAGGGACAGCCTCTGTTATATATGGAGGACACTCCTCCTCCTCCTCCTTCTCCTCTCCTGCCCATCTTACCGTATGAAGGAGTCTGATTTTCAGGAGTTTCACCCCGCCATGTTTCTGATAGATCCCAGTTTGTATATGAACGTAGTTTATAATCGCTGCTTTATAATAAATCTATTCTTAATATTTCAGTCCATTAAACCCAACCAGGTGAAGATCCAGGTGAACAGGTGTGCTGCTCTCAGACAGTTTACAGGTTACACAGTGTCTGAAACTGGATATATACTACTGTCTCTACAGTCGGCTAAGTAAGCTAGCAGTATGCTAAACAGCTAACGACCCAGAATAACTTCAAACTCCAGACGTTATTGTTTCTTTTTCTTGCTTCCGCACTGACGGGTAGAATCAGGAGACTGAAGGCTGGGGGTGTTGAAGTAGTTCTTTTTTTTTTTTTTTTTTTTCAAAGCGATTGTAGTTCACTCGCAGCTCTTCTCCAATCCAGTCCAATCCAAAGACAACAACGTGTCACATGGTTTTAGACATATACGTAAATTTATACATATAAATATAACTAGATAGATAGATAGATAGATAGATAGATAGATAGATAGATAGATATGTTTCACCACACCCTTAATGTAAGAGGAATGTGTCCTTATCTAGCTTTACAACTCATCTCTCCTCCCACTGATCTGACCTATGACCTGTAGACCCTGCATGGTAACCTTCTCCCAGTGACTCGTAAATGCATACACTTCCAATTCTCTTCTAGGAATGCAGTTGTTCCCCACATGGTAAACGTATACCCACTTCCACACATACACACTTATACAAAAACACTGATATTCAACAACGTCAAAAATAGAATATATGACGTACAGATCTGTTATGATCAGGAAATACCTTTATTTAAACTAGTGCTGAAAATCAGAATCCAACATCGCGCTGAGCACGACATAGCGTAGCACTAACCATACGGGGATGGTTACTACATCATACGGGGAGCATCATCTGATCACTGAATGATTTCTACATTGGACATGGCTGTGATATTACATCATGGTTTTGTACCTGAAAGTGTTACATTAATTAATTAAATCATTTATTTATTTATTTATGTAAATGAGGTGTGTAATTGTATAGAAGCTTAATGGAACTGATCATATGCAGGTTCTGTGATGGTGGTTCTTAATCCTGGTCCTGAACTAACACTCCTCTCTGAGGAGAACTGTGTGTCTGAGATCAGGGAGAACACTACACCCTGCAGGACCAGGACTGAGAACCACTGTTCTACACCAGCTACAAGTCTACAAGCCCTACAGAACCTTTACCAGGACTAATTAGAACCTGCTTGTATCTTCTCTCTGTTTAGCCAAGTACCGCCCCCCATCCACCAGCACACGGCCAGAGAAGATAGTAGAGGGCGGCCCTGCTGAGTTTAACTGCAGCGCTAGCGGCGGCTATCCAGCAGGAACCATTCACTGGTTTGACGGTACCGGCACCAACTGGATGAAGAACGCTACACTGGAGATCACAGAGGGAGAGGACAAACTGGTGAATCTGTCCAGCAGACTGTCCCTCACCAAGATCAACTCGAGCTGGGGGAGATTCAGGTGTGTCGTTTTCAACAGCAGATTCATCCCAGAAGGAGAGAGCACGTTTAGAGAAGTGTATAGAGGTGAGTGTGATCGCTATGTGGTGTAGCTATGGGGTGTAGTTGTTTGGTGTACCTGTGTGGCGTAGTTATGGGGTGTAGTTGTGTGGTGTAGTTATGTGGTGTAGGTGTAGCGGACTCTGCTACCTCACTGCATACACCCATAGAAACAGAGTCTTAGACAGGAGTCAGGTCACTGTCAGGACTGATCCTACAGATAGGACAGGATATGGGAAGTCTAGTCCGGTTAGGATGGTGGTGTGGTACTGGGTTCTTATCTGGAGTTAATGGAGAGGATGATGAAGGTGGAGCTGCTGGTCTGTAGTAGGTTCTGACCCAAATTCAGTCCTACCTGGAGTCGTCATGGTCAGTGTTTTTTCAGGCTGATTAATGGTTTGTGGTGAACCCTCTGTATTTGCCCTCATTAAGTCTTCTCTACGGTGACGTGGTGTTAGGGACAGTCGTGGTAACGGTCTGTGTGCATGTAGTCCTGCGTGGTGCAGCCGTCTGCTGATGGTGCTGCACTAACAGGAGGACTCATGGAGGACACCACTGCTCACTGGAGGTCTGTAATGGTGGGTGTTGGGTCAGTCAGGTACAGAGATACAACCCGTCCTTGCCTACCTCACATGTGCGGTCGAGTCTGAAACTTGAATCATTAGCCTGTCTCACCATGTCACACCTACACACCAGGTTTCAGTCCTGTAGGCTGACTCTTCTGGGTGCAGCTGTTGTTCTGATGGTGAGTGTGTGGTGACGTGTGGGGTCGCTGAACTGTCCTGTGTTGATGGAGGAGTGTTATGAGTACAGTGGGGTGATGAGGAGTCGGTCAGTGTACTAATGACCTCTAGAGTCATTTCAGAGGAGCAGCCACAGCGCTCACCTGCCTCTGTGTGTGACCTGACACTGTACAGGTTGATGCACTCCTCTATAAACTCATCCCAGGAATTCCAGGATGATCCTTACCTCACCTGGTGAACATTCCTGTAATATTCCGTATCTCAGTGTACAGTAAACTAAATCCTGCAGGTTCCGGCTTTTCTAGTGTAGAAGATCAGTCTCTAACATCTAAAGACATTCGGCACAGAATACAGTGGGCTGTTCATTTTTCTCTTTTTCAGGTGCTTCAGATCCTCCACTATCAGAACATACGATGGTCATTGTTACTGGCTGCATGTTAACCATTGTCGTCATCATCATCATGGGTCTCCTGCTAGTGTTCCTGTACTGCAGAAGATGCTTCCAGAGTAAGTCTCAGCAGCACACAGAGAGAATGACCGTCACACAACCTTCCCCAGGAAAACCTCACACAGGGAAGGAGTTACTGAGGGAGACGCACCAGCCAGGCGGAGGAGTTCTCACCAGGAGTGCAGCACCGAGTGGTTCAGTAGTGTGTCTGAAGCCTGAGTTACTTACCTGGTGATGTTCACTGGCTCCAGAATGGAAACACCTCCTGGTGTACACTGGAGCACTGACCTCCTCATAAAGCCCATATGACGCTTTATATGTCCTCATGTCAGTCCTGGTCTTGAGTCAGACTCGATGTGTCCCAGTCTCTGACTGCTCTCTAGTCAGGTCATACACATATTTGTATCATATGTGGATCATTTGGGCTGGTGGGAGGAAACAGACTGATAAAGGAAACAACAGGCAGATGGGCAGAACTTTCTCATCACAGAAATTCTTATTTTAAAATTAAAATTTTAGCTAAATTAAAACCAGAAACTATTTTGGAGGACCCTCCCATCCAGGCAGGGTGTTGGTTAGTTAGGTCCATTGTTACCTGTGGTCCAGCACTGACGTCTAACAGGCTGACTCGCACGTCTCAGCCATGACTCAGTCAGTCCGCTGTTATGAGATTATGTTTCACTGATGATTTTAATTTGTGAAAATATAAAATTCTCCTGAAAATGAATCTGATACTGAGTGCTGTGTCTTTAGGGTGTGTTCCTGCATGTCCCACTGAAACTGATCCTGATCCAGCAGAGACAGATATTCTTAAAGCCCCAGGTAATCTAATCTCTCTATACAGTTACTCTGCTCCTCTATACCACCATATACATGTACACAGTGTGATTATTAATATTCTCCCAAAGTCTAATAAATGACTGGTCATATTTAGAGATCATATATATTTAGAGATAATATATAGACATCATATTTCTCTCCTCGCCATGTAAACTGGGTGGTCCCTGTTATATGACTAATCACAAAGTTAACATTGGCTCGCCCCTGAGCAACCTAGGGAGCTAAAGCTAATGCCTTGTCCCTTTACTCACTCACTAGGTGTGCGAGGCTGTGGGTGTCACATTCTTTAATTGGAGAACATGAGTTTTTAAGAGCGAGTGGAATCTTTTATCTTCTCCTTTATGAAGACTGATGTGGTTTTGAGGGCCATGTAGCCAATGGAAACCTAGCATGGTGGTTAAACGCAGTACACTGAGTTTGAGCAGTAGTGAAACCCCCTTTAACACTTACCCCGCTTCCATTCACCCTACAAAAAGGGCACACCTTAGAGAGGACATTAGGGATCAGGACAGAAACTCAGACAGGCCCTAACGAGGTAAACCTCTTAATGAGCTATCAAAAACACCGTAATTCATTTTCCATCCACTCAGCATCCCGTACAGTTAAACCG
Source organism: Prochilodus magdalenae (assembly GCA_024036415.1). Classification (NCBI taxonomy): domain Eukaryota; kingdom Metazoa; phylum Chordata; class Actinopteri; order Characiformes; family Prochilodontidae; genus Prochilodus; species Prochilodus magdalenae. The sequence goes on along the minus strand of JAMWET010004644.1, from coordinate 1,396 downwards.
GCTGTTTGTTTTACTGTGTCTTTAACACTGACACCAGCCGCCCACCCAACCTACCCCTACACCCCCTTCTCCTGAAATCTCCTGAAAATGAATATGAAACTGTGCTGTTTCTTTAGGGAGCGTTCCTGATGAACAGACTGATCCTCATGCAGCAGAAACAGATAATCTTCATCCTCCTGGTAATTCCTCAGGTAACCTAATCTCTCTCTTACAGTCAACCTGCTCCTCTACTCCACCATATACATGTACAGGGAATGTTTTTTATTAATGTTTTCTCAAACTCCTCAGACTTCCTGTCCTCTCCTCAGGTCTCCATGCTGGTGTTGAGGGAGGTCCTTGATGTAAACCTGGGTGTAATTTGGGTTCTGTGTTTTTCAGGAGAAGCTGAAATGAGGACATTAAATTCATCCCCGTCCTGAGGACCACCCTACAGAAGGGACAGATAGAAATGTTGGAGGATGTCTTGAGTTCTGGGCTCCGACAAAACAAATCTAGACATGTATTTAAAGTGAATCAGTGCTGAGCACGCTGAACACTGTGTTGTGTCTGGGTTTCGCTTTTGGATCGGCTCTTGTACTGCCAGCCCGTGTTTGAATCCTGCCTGTATGGACTCAGAGTGCTGGACTTCCCCAGAGGAAGCTGTTTTGGACTGTCCTTGATTCCTCAGATGGTACAGAGGACTTAGCCAATCAGGGCTGCAGCTCGTAGCTTCAAAACCCCAACCTCCATTAAGCCTGTCTCCACCCCGCCAGCTCACTCCTGCTACTCCTCCTACAGAGAGCTGGAGCTGTGGACGGACGTTATGGGTGAGTGCCAGTCTAAGTCATGTAAAGTGGAGCTCATGGTGGTACAGACTGGGCATCTCACATGTGGGTCACACTTACTGAGAGCCTCCTCCAGCGTGTCTTTGGCTCGATGGCTTCCCAAGGAATATTTTTGTGGTGCTATACCAGTCCCAGGCCATTTCCTGTGTTCTTGAATGGGTCACTGGAACCCACTTGACCACCGACGAGGGTCCCACAGTACCACCTAGATCTCTGGAGAGCACCTCCAAACCAGTGCTGGATTACAAGTCTAACTGCTGCAGACTAGTCCACACCTGGCCTTATGCTGCTCCGAGCTACCACACCAGAGGAGGCTGACCAGGTGGCTCCCTTTCTTGTCCAGAAGACCAAAGAAGAAGAAGATTACCTGTGGTGTAGTTCTACACTACATGCACACACCTGGGAATCCTAGGACTGTCCAGACTCCGCCCTGTACCACTTTGTGTCTTAGTGAAGTGCCTGTGTGTCTTACACCAGCTACAATGTGAAGTGAGATTATCACCTGCACTGTACACACAGGTCGGGTGCTTGCAGGTGTACTGGGCTGGACTGGTAATCTGCTACACTAGGGA
>JAMWET010004643.1:0-2500 GCA_024036415.1 Prochilodus magdalenae | reverse complement strand
TGTTCTATGTCCTACCCATTAATACTGCTCTACAATGTTCTTCCCATTCTACACTGTCCTACACTATCTAGAACGTCCTTTCCAACTCCCACTGTTCTGGCACGCTCTCCCTTATTCACACTGTACTAGAATGTTCTCCCCATTCACACAGTTGTAGAGTACTCTTCTCCATTTACACCATCCCATAAAGTTCTGCATATTCATACTGTTCTAGAACACTTTCCTCCTTTTTACATCGTTCTTGAATATTCTACCCTTTCCATTCTTCTCTAGAATGTATTCCCCCATTCACAGTGACCTAAAATTTTCTCCCCCCTCTGCCCCCCGCCCCCATTCATGCTATCTAGGGTGTTTCCTCCTTTCACACTACTGTACACTGCTGTTCACAATCACAATACTTAGTTTCACGTCTTGTTCTAGAACAATATCCAGGTGCCATCATAAGATTGTTGGTGTTTACTGGGGAATGTTGAGTCAGTGTGCCATTAGCATTTTAAATTCATATTATACTGAAAAAAGTATGCTATAAATATTCTCTTTGTTTAAACTCTCTATACTCCATTACGGGGTAAATGGTCTAATTTGTGCTGTGCACTATTTCTAAACATAATATCAAAATAAGCTATTCAAATTAAATATCATTTCTTGATCCAGATCCTAAAGAACTGTAATGAATTCAAATAGCAGAGGTCACAGATTTACACCCCTAGTGCATGCCTATGCCTAATGTGAAAGAAAAAAGACTTTACCCTACATTTTTGATGCGTTTGGAGGGGGGGGGGGGGGGGGTGTCAAGGAACAGTTTTTTGGTCCAAAAGGTAGAGAGTTTTTTTGTGTTTTTAGGGGGTTTTTAGGGAGTCGGGGAAGCATAGGTTTGAATTGACCGATAGATAGATTCGGTGCATTTACCTATTTTATCCCACATCACAAGAACACTAAAAAAAAAATTATTATTTTTTTTATGACTTTTTTTTTTCGTTTGGGATGATTTACTGAGGTGGGAGTTCTTTGATTTTTAGAATTTTTATTTTAAAAAAAAAAAACAACAGGACAAAATGAACAAATACCCAAAAAAAAGATGTTTTTAAAAGAAAAAAAACCGCCCCATTTGGTTTGGAGGGGGGGGGCGATCCCAGAACTTGGGAATGGCGGGGGCGGGAAAAACCCACCTCCACAAAATGGTGTGTACGTTATGCGTTTTTTGGCATTTGTTGTTTCCCCCACGAAAAGGGGGGCGGAAGTATTTGAGCGCATCTTGTGGGGGGGGGCGGGGCCTGATTGGGTGGACCAGCTCCCGTAAGTGTGGTCAAAGTTTTTTATGTGTAGCTTTTTGTTTTTAGGATTTTGTATGTGTTGGCTCGTTTTTCTTTGGTAGCGGCCTTTACTTTTCCCTTTTCTTTGCATTTTCCTCCTGTCGAGTGTATTACCAAAACCTTGTGGTTGGGTGGGCCCCTTGGGGGGGTGGGGGGGGGGGGGGGTGGGGGGGGGGGGCACACCCCCTTTTTTTTGTTGGGTGGAACATGAACTAAAAGCGCAAGGAAAACAAAACAAAAAGGGTGAGGAAAACAAAAGCAGCAGGGGTAAGCGGGCGAGACGAGCCCGCAGTGACAGCCCCGAGCGGGCAGGCGAAGGAAACACGAGCCCCTGGGAGGGTATTTTTGGGGCTGCGTGAAGTACACCACAACCCGAAAAGGGGATAAAACGGAATAACGGGTTCACATTACCAGCAAATCTGTGTTACAGACATGACCCCCCAGGACTCCAAAGCCACAAGAGGCAGGAGTCTGCATTTGCAGTCCCATACGAGGGGGTATGTGATTGCGGCCGGCCAGGGGGGGGGGAACACTCACCAGCCGCACATGAGTAAAGAAAATCTACTAAAGGGACACAAATCTTACGAAAAAGAGAGGCACGGGACAGCCATGTAAGTATCCGATACGGAGTAAAATAACAAGAGTCGCGACATCACCCGTAAAGAAATACGACAGTGCGCCAGTCATTGTGCCAGCTGGGTCAAATGGAAGTGCCCTAAAACAAAAGAAAATAAAGATGAGAAACTGTTTAATTTAGATGATAGGGCGGGGCGGGTGGGGGTAAAAGGGGGGGGTGAGAAAAACGAGATTAAAAAGAAAAAAAAGAAAAAACAAGCAAGGAAAAAATGATTAATTATTTATTGTTATATAAAAGCAAAGACAGTATAGTTCATTACAGTCAACTATTTACTGAATAATAAGGGGGAGAGAGGAAGGAAGTTAATGGAAGAAGGAAGAAAAATATAAGGGCGGGGGACGAAAAAGAAAGAAAAAAAAGAGGTTTTATGATTGAAATGAAGATGTGAAGTGTTATTTTATTGGAAAGTTAATAAAGGAGAGATAAAAAAAAAGTAGAGAATAAGGAAAAAGAAAAAAAAAATAAGTGAAAGAATAAATTTAATAAAAATACAAATGAATTAAGTGAAAGAGGAGATTGAAAATTAAAAAGAGCACCCCTACAATAAATA
>JAMWET010004642.1:0-26933 GCA_024036415.1 Prochilodus magdalenae | reverse complement strand
GCCAGGTTAGTGGAACGAAACTGTACACGCGCTATCCTTGATGACCAGCACTCTAACCCTGTACTTTGTATTCTGACCTTGAAGACATGCGCTGGCGCAGAGCTTTTATTGCAAAGCTCAGTTTCTATGGAGTTTTTCGACAAGTGTCTTGATGACCACCAACAACTAACGGCACAAAGGTCAGACACTTTTTTTTTTTTTTTAATTAATTGATACAGAACTACACACTACCCTTGCAATCCCCATTGTGACTTGATTCAAACTTTTTGTGCAAAATATCACCCTGATTTAAAACACAAACAAATGAAAAAAAGGTCAACGCAAAAAATGTAAGTAAGTAATTAAATCTACTTATGTCTGGAAGCAGGTTACACGATGTATAGCCATGCTGAAGGCGCTGGCTGAGATATTCCCAACACCTGTGGCTCTACCCAAGATGTTGGATCATGGAAGTGAGGCGATGGTGCATGTTCTTGAGGTGAGAAATGTGTAAGAAATGCCTTAAGGCCTCATGTGCAAACTGTATATGAATTCTAAGACACAATTGAGCTAGGGAATGCCTTTTGGAATATGTTTTGCTAGGGGTCTGCTTATTGATATAATAGAGGCCGTCTTGTATAGTAGTTAATAGAACCCTAGTTTTTTTGTGTGGAGGGTCAAGGTTGTGTTCTCTATCCTGTATAACGATGTATTCCCCATTGATTTAAAATTTTTATTTAATTTAAACTTTGATTTTTAAATGAATGTTTCAGACTGCATTATTCCATTCTCATTGATTTTCATTGTTACAGCCCACAGAGAACCCAAACACCTACCTTCAGAGAAGACCAATCTTCAGTCCAGTTCTGATTATTTGTGATAGCAACTGCATGCTGGCCATTGGGTCTACACCTGTAACAACCTTTCCAAAAGAAAACAATGACACAGGGGTTCTCTATCTTCTAGCATACTACTACACATTTCAACTGACCTATCCAAAGTGCCTCGCAACACTCCTGTCAATACTTCAGACAGAAGTTCTGCAGGATGCCATTCATGATCGGGATGCAACTTCATCCTACAAAAAAGCTTTGTCAGCGTGGAAAAAGTTCATTGGGGAGTAGTAAAAAGTGCCCTGTGGCCATGTAGCAGTTGGTATCGTCAGTAGGGGTGTAACAAATGACTGTAATGTGATTTGATTTATAGTAGTAATATCGTTATTTGACATAGTCAAACAATTCTGAACAAAATTTTTCAAAATTGGCTTTATCCACATTTTTGCGATTAAACAAAAAAGGTGAGTGGTATGTGGTGCATGACAGTTTAGTGTACTACATTTTAGTTTAGTAAGTGTGATGTTTAAATTATAAAGATGGTTGTTCACTACATTTTGTGTTTAAATAAAAGAGTTGCATTAGATATTTTAGTTAATAAAAAAGCTCTTTCTCAGAGGGTTTTGCACCAGGATGTAATTACTTTGATTGTTAAAAATACATAACTGTAACACATTCTGGAGCATGGTGTTCTTTTGTTTAACTAAGCTAAAAGTGAACTGTAACATTTTGTTTAAGTTTCAAAAATAGGTTGACTTACCACCACCATGTATACTGCATACTTGACTTTCAATAAGTGTAGCATCATTTCTAACTATTTTTGTAAGCACGTATTTCATGTCTCTGAAGTTAATAAAAAAAATTGTACCATATTGGATGTGGTTGTTTTTAATGTTCCTTATGTTGAGTACAACATTATGAATTATGTCTTATTATAAGAATTACACTCTTAAATTAGAAAACATTTAAATTCTTTTTTGTTTATTTGAAATCCATATTGAGTGTAAAGAGCACTGAAGAATTCTAATTTTAAGATTTTTAAAAACAAATTAGGTTTTATGAAAATGCTTAAAACAAGATTAATGTGCTAGTTTTGGCATTTTATGGAGCATTTTTTATGGAGCACTAAAAACAGACTAAAGTTTACAAAAATGCACAAGAACTTTAAGAATTTAAAAAGACATTTTAATAATTATTACATAGTGAATAATAAATATATATTTAAGTTCTAGCTGGGCTATGACGCATGCTTGCTGAAAAATGAAATCCACATGACACTGTGCGCTGGCGGTTCACGGTTAAAGCTAAAGCTGTAAAGCTGAGAAACACCAGTGGAACGATGTCTCAGAAAAAGTCTGGATTCTGGAGGAGCGTTTGAAGAAAAGAATCTCGACAAATCAAACCTAATTCTGCTCTTCATTTATTCAGACAAACGGAGTGAGCTGACTTTCGGTTTAGACATAACGGCTGTTTGTGGTGAAGTAACAACGGACCAGAGATGTTTGTTTTATTAGAATTTCATTATTTTAGAACCTACATTACAGATATATTTATTTATTCATCTGCAGCTAAGATGATCTTTATTTAAGGATAAGTACAGTCACTTAATACGCCTGCTGATAAGCGAGAAATCTAAAATTTCATCTAAAATTTGTTTTTATTTAGCAGTTCATTATTTATGAGAGATGAAAGACGAAGGGTCCTCCTACTAAAGAAGCTGTTAGAAGTGAAATTAAAAAGACTGTAAGCTATAAGCGCTAACGTTTAGCATAAATACGCTGCTGCCGGACGCTGTATCCTGTAACTAAATCAGGCTCCAATTCAGTTCGATCATCTTTTAGGTCGTCTCTTTTAGTTCAGAAATATGTTCCTGTGACTCCGCTGACTTTGTAAATGAGGAGGACATGAGATCTAAAACGTATGCAAATTGATTTACTAGATAATGTATATACATGATAAAACATGAATGAATAGTCGAATCGTCAGCCAAGATGGGCGAATCCAATTCGACTGACAAAATTCTGAATCGGGTACAGCCCTAGCTGCAACACTACCAGAATCGACCAAAAACACCGTAAACGATAAGCTACGAGAGACGCTACGCGGCTTCGGTCGGCTGCGCCAACCGGCAGCCGGCAGCCGAAGGAGGGGGGATCTCAAGCAATGCGCGAGACTACAGAAGCACGGTAAGCGGGCTGGAGTTAGTACTAGGCTAACATCTAAGCCAGCGTGACCAGGTCTTCCGTCAATTCTGCTCTCGAATGTCTGCTCCCTGGAAAATAAACTGGACTGCATCCGACTTCAGAGAACTACACGGAGAGAACCTAGAGACTGCTGCGTCTTTGTTTTCACTGAGACGTGGCTGAGCAACAGAGTTCCCGACGCCGCCATTCAGCTAGACGGACTAGCTTCGTTTCGAGCCGACAGAGACTCAGCCTTTTTATCTACCGAGGGAATTCACCACAGTGCTGATCATCAGTGTTTACATCCCACCCGGCGCTACCGCTAAAGCTGCGCTCTGTGAGCTGTACAGTGCTATCAGAACACGCACCCTGATGGACTGTTTATTGTTGCTGGAGATTTCAACCATGTGAATCTCAAGTCAGTTCTCCCTAAATTCCACCAACATGTGAACTTTGCTACGAGAGGAGTGAACGCGATACTGCGCTGGACCTTTGTTTACACAAACAACATTCACCAGCGCGTACCGGGCAGAGCCCCGCCCCCACCTCGGATACTCGGATCACATCTCTGTTATGCTAATTCCAGCATACAGACCGCTCGTCAGACGATCAAAGCCGGTTCTAAAGCAGGTGAGAACCTGGCCATCAGGAGCCATCTCAACTCTTCAGGACTGCTTTGAGCACATTGACTGGCAAATGTTTAGGGAGGCTGCAACCTACAGCACCACCACAGACTTGGAGGAGTACACTTCATCTGTGACCAGCTACATTGGCAAGTGCATAGATGATGTGACCGTCTCCAAGACCATCACCACACGTCCCAACCAGAAGCCGTGGATGACTGCAGAGGTGCGTGCTTTGCTGAAGGCTCGAGACTCCGCCTTCAAAGAAGGAGACAAGGCGGCCCTAAGGAAAGCAAGGGCCAAACTGTCCCGGGGCATCAGAGAGGCAAACCACTTCTACACCCAGTTCGAGGCACAGAACGGTGTGGCAGCGAGGAAGACCACCCCTCCTTCCGACGACCAGGTGTTGTGTCTTACAGCAGCTGACGTGAGCAAAACTCTACTCAGAGTTAACCCACGGAAAGCTGCTGGACCAGACAACATCCCTGCTAGAGTGCTCAGGGAGTGTGCAAACCAGCTGACAGATGTCTTCACCGACATCTTCAACATCTCCCTGAGCAGTGCCACTGTCCCAACGTGTCTCAAGGCAACCACCATCATACCTGTGCTGAAGAAGTCTTCAGTGTCCTGCCTCAACGACTACCGTCCCGTTGCACTCACACCCATCATCATGAACTGCTTTGAGAGGCTTGTCCTGAGGCACATCAAGACCCTGCTGCCTCCTTCACTAGATCCTCTGCAGTTCGCATACCGTCCCAACCGCTTAACGGACGACGCCATATCCACCACCCTTCACCTGGCGCTCACCCACCTGGACAATAGGGACACTTATGTTCGAATACTGTTCATAGACTTTAGTTCAGCATTCAACACAATCATTCCACAGCACCTGATCGGAAAGCTGAACCTACTGGGCCTGAACACTTCTCTCTAACTGGATCCTGGACTTCCTGACTGGGAGACCGCAGTCAGTCCGGATTGGACGAAACACCTCCAGCACCACCACGCTGAGCACTGGGGCCCCCAGGGCTGTGTGCTCAGCCCTTTGTTGTTCACCTTGCTGACTCACGACTGTGCAGCACTGCACAGAGCGAACCACATCATCAAGTTTGCGGATGATACGACTGTGGTGGGTCTCATCAGCAAGAACGCCAAGTCAGTATACAGAGAGAAAGTTCAACAATTAACGGACTGGTGCAGAACCAACGACCTGTCTCTGAACGTGGACAAGACCAAAGAGATAGTTGTTGACTTTAGAAGGACAAGGCGTGATCACTCTCCTCACACACACACATATCCCCCACCTTTTTTCTTTTTTATTAAAAAAAAAAAAACTGTCTACTGTTATTGTTCTACCAACTGAATAACCTTAGTACTGCTGCTAAATTCAAAGTACAGTGTTTACAGTGTTTAATGTTTAGAAATACGCACAACTGCACCTTACTGCTTCCACTACTTAGGGGCCAACTGCACTGTTTTCCCTCTCTTGTATTTATCATTTATTGTCTTGTAAATGGTTGTGTGTATTTATCAATCAATCAAGCAACATTTATTTTTATAGCGCTTTTTACAACAGATGTTGTCACAAAGCAGCTTTACAAAGAATCTTTACAAAGAATCTGGTGTTCGAGCCCCCAACGAGCAAGCCGAGGGCGACAGTGGCAAGGAAAAACTCCTTTAGTTAGGAAGGAAGAAACCTCAAGAGGAACCAAGACTCAAAGGGGGAACCCATCCTCCTCGGGTCAACACCAGATACAAGACAGCACTAGAAAGCAGAGTGCAATGTCTGATTAGTCTGTAATGATGCTTGTGGTTCATAAGATAGGTCAGCAGGCGCAGGCCAAGCTTCCACAGTGCAGGACAGCCAGGAGCTCCGCGGTGGAAAAGGCTCCCAGTGGCTCCCAGACAGAGCAGATGTAGCAACAGCATCAGGCCACACAGGACGGACAGCAGTTCAGCTCAGACAAAGAGAACAGACAGACTGTTAGCTCTGACAGAAGACCTAATGGTGTTAACAGAGTGAAGCAGTGACTCCGGCAGGCCTGGCTATTACAGCATAACTAAAAAGGGAGAGCCAGAAGGTCACACAGACATGAGGGCTCCCTGAGAAGTCAGCGCCCCTATGCTCCACTGTCAACATTCCCAGTTTACCAAACACTCTCTGTCAGTGGACCACTAGACCTGCACCTTTTATCTATCAGAAAGAAAAGACTAATTACCAAAAGCTTGACTAAACAGGTAGGTTTTAAGCCTGGACTTAAAGATTGAGGCTGTGTCTGAGTCCCGAACACTGACAGATAGATTATTCCAAAGCTGGGGGGCCCTGTATGAAAATGCTCTGCTCCCCGATGTAACTTTGTTATTTCTAGGCACTAATAGAGAGCCCGCACTTTGAGACCTAAGGTCACGTGATGGCTTATAGTACGAGATAAGTTCAGTAAGGTAAGTAGGAGTGAGGCCGTTTAGAGCTTTATAAGTCAGGAGAAGAATTTTATACTCAATACGGAATTTAACTGGTAACCAGTGTAAGTTGGATAAGACTGGGCTGATATGATCAAACTTCCTAGTTCTTGTAAGGACTCTAGCTGCAGCGTTTTGGACTGGCTGAAGTTTGTTAAGGCTTTTGCTGGAACAACCAGAAAGCAGGGCATTACAGTAATGCAGCCTTGAGATAATAAAGGCGTGAACTAGTTTTTTCTGCATCTTATAGTGACAGTGCATTTCTTAATTTCGCAATATTGCGAAAATGTAGGAAAGCTATTCTAGTGATATTGTTAATATGATCATCGAAGGCCAAATCAGGATCGATCGTGACACTAAGACTTTTAACTGAGGTATCTGGTGTAACTAAGAAGCTATTTAGATTGAGCGGTAATGCAGACAGCTTGTTTCTAGCACTTTTGGGACCGAGAAGAAAAACTTCTGTTTTGTCTGAATTCAATAAGAGGAAGTTGCTTGACATCCAGTCTCTTATGTCTCTAACACAGTCCTCTATCTTATTAAGGTGAAGTGGATCATCTGGTCTAGCCGAGACATACAGTTGCGTATCATCAGCATAGCAGTGAAAATTTATGTTATGGTTTCTGATTATGGTACCGAGTGGTAGCATATATAAGTTAAATAATATAGGTCCTAGGACAGATCCCTGTGGAACACCAAACTTTGCTTTTGTGTGATGGGATGATTGACCGTTTATATTTACAAATTGATAGCGGTCGCTTAAGTAAGATCTGAACCATGAAAGAGCTTTTCCTTTTACTCCTACAAGGTTTTCCAGCCTATCTATTAGGATGGAGTGGTCTATTGTGTCAAATGCTGCACTAAGATCCAGTAGGACCAGTAAGGATGAGTTACCTGTCAGAGAATACTAAAAGATCATTTACAGTTTTCACTAGTCTTGGTGCTGTGATGAGGTCTTAATCCAGACTGGATTTTTTCATGTATGTTGTTCCTGTGCAGATAGGAGCTTAACTGTTGTGCTACAGCTTTCTCTAAAATCTTTGATATAAATGGAAGACTTGCAATGTGTATGTAGTTTGCTAGGGCATAAGGATCAAGATTAGGTTTTAATTAAAGGTTTAATTACTGCTACTTTAAGGGATTTTGGGACGTAACCTAGGCTAAGAGATGAGTTTATTATAGACAGAAGAGGCGTGGTTATTTCTGGCAGAACTTTCTTCAGTAAACTAGTTGGAACTGGATCTAGAATGCATGTAGATTATGAGAATGAAATTATTTGAAATAGCTCTCTTTGATGGAGTAGAAAAAAAGATTCCAGCCTCTAATGCCCTAGATTGGCATTAGCTGTCTGAGACAGTACACTTGTAGCTGTTAACAGTGCATTTTGTATTTTTAGCCTAATTATTTCAATTTTGGTATTGAAAAAATTCATAAAGTCATTGCTACTGTATTGGTACAGTATCTGGGGTTCAGTCGCAGATTGACTCTTGGTTAGTTTAGAGATTGTGCTAAATAATAATCTTGGTATATTTTTGTTATTATCGATCAGTGTAGACAGATAAGATGAACTTGCTACAGTTAGAGCTTTTCTATAGTCTATGAGGCTATCCTTCCACGCAGACTAGAATACTTCAAGTTTAGTCAGGCGATTTTAGAGCTCGAGTGTGATCATGGTACCATGGAGCAAGTTTCTTCTGCCTAATTTTTTTACGTTTCAATAGAGCCACTTTAGTTAAAGTAGAGTGAAAAGTGTCCTCCAAGCATTTGGTCAGAGTATCTAGGTCAGTGGGTTTAGACAGACAGCTAATAGAATCGGACAGATCTGGGAGGTTCTCGATAAAGCTACGGGATGTAGACACAGTCTTGATTCTATGGATCCTATGTGGCGCCTGTAGGCAGCTAGCAGACAGTAGGTTTTGCCTGTTTGTCTGCTGCCTGGTTTTGGCCCTGGTTTGTCAGCGATTAACTCTCCTACTTTGATTAACAAACTACAACTTTATACAGTCCTGAGGGGCTGCTGCCTTTTATCCCTCTTACCTTTATGTTGTTTTAGACTATTCCGTTCTGATTCCAGGTTTCCTTCTCCAGGTCCACATAACAATCATGTCCTTTCTGTGGATTTGGCCCGGCTCCAATGCGGGTTCAGATCATGTCTCTTAACTCCCTATCTGCATCCGTTTTGCCTATGATAAATCCATAACAGTCACTCTCATTCCACGCCTTCAGTATTATTATTTCAGGACAGAGTCAAATACCATATGTACGGTGGCGTGTTGCTGCCAGCAGAATAAAAATAAACCTCCCAGGATCTCATAATTACAGAAATACGACATATGTCCTAAATACGAGATGTCAGAGATCTATATTCCGTTAAATGTGTTAACCACAGCATGACGCCGCACACAAGGCAAGGTACAGGAAAAGAAACAGCTCAAACCCTGTTCAAACTCGTCTACTCTGCAGATCGGCGCAGCGCAGACCAGCTTACTGGATAGAGAACCACTGCCCAGATCAGCTGAGACATAGTGGATCACACAGCGCAGACCACGACTGAGTGGCCTAAAGTCTTAAACAGACCTACAGAAGACCTAAACACTGAACTTTTTTTTATACTACACTGATTCTGTGGAAACATTTATAGCATACAGTAACACTCCATTACAGTTACATTATAAATCTGAAACTTCCACACAGCCCTTTAATTAATGCTATGGCCAAAAGTATGTGCATATGTGGTCATCACACGCTTGCTGAACATCCCACTACTCTAAAGACTTTCCACAAGATCCCAGAGTGTGTATGTGGAAATTCAGGTCCATTCAGTCAAAAGAGCATTAGTGAGGCCAAACACTGGAAATAAGCTTCAGAAATAAGCTTTATTTGCCAAGTATATTCACACATACAAGGCATTTGTTGTTGGTTACAGGAACACAAAGTGCACACAAAGAGTAACAACATAACACACAGTACACACACACACACACACACAATACCTTACATACCTGTAAACCTTACCTGTAGCTCCAGCCAACCCCTCCCTACTGGATCCACTCATTCACCACCTATCTCCTTTATCTCTAATGCCACAGCTGATCCTCCTTAACTGACATCACCCCATCACAACCCCTCTTCTCCATCTACATCCCAACCCCTTCTCTCCATCCTCATCACAACCCCTCCTCTGCATCTCCATCACATACCCCTCCTCTCCATCCGCAGATCCTCCTCTCCATCTACATCACAACCCCTCCTCTTCATCTACATCACAACCCCTCCTCTCCACCTCCATCACAACCCCTCCTCTCCACTTCCATTACAACCCCTCCTATTTATCTACATCCTAACACCGTCTCTCCATCCTCATCACAACCCCTCCTCTCCATCTCCATCACATACCCCTCCTCTCCATCCCCAACACAACACCTCCTCTCCATCCCCAACCCCTCCGCTCCACCTCCATCACATATCCCTCCTCACTATTCCCATCACAACACCTCCTCTCCATCCCCAACCCCTCTTTTCAACCTCCATCACAACCACTCCTCTCCATCTACATCACAAACCCTCCTCTCAATCCCCAACACAACACCTCCTCTCTATCCCCAACCCCTCTTCCTTCTCATCCATCTCTTTACTCACATTTGTACTCCCTCCTTTTACTTTTACTACGCCTCCCCAACTACTGGCCTTACTCCTCTCAATCCATCCGATCACTTCTTTCTCCTACTCTTTCTTCCTTCCTTCTCCCCCATCCTCCCTCTCTCCAACGGCCTTCTTTCTCTTCCACCCTTCTCTCACAACCTTTTTTCTCAAACATTCCTTCCACCCACCTCCATTCCCCTCCATCACCACCCCCCCTCTCCATTTCCATCACATACCCCCTCCTCTTCGTCCCCAACCCCTCCTCTCAATCCACATCACAACTCCTACTCTTCATCCCCATCAGAACGTCTTCTCTCCACCCCCTCACAACCCCTCCTCGCAGTGTACACTTCAAAGAGGATCTCTGGCGAGAAACAGAAGAGAACCATTTGGTACAACCATTAAGACAGCCTTTCTCCTGAAGAATGTTAAACTAGCGGTACGTATGAATAGCATCCGCGGCTCCTACATACTTAGTGGTAAGATCTCCCCGACATCTCCTGAAACAGATTTTAAATATCTGTAGTCTTTATATAAACTAAAACTAAAATCACAAACCAGAGGAATAAATAAGGCTCTCTGTTTAACCACCAGCAGACCCGCCCAGTTGACCTACCCACTGCCATTAGTGGGCTAACAGTGGTCCGTTATCCTTTGGCTTTCAAAGACCCGTCTTATTATTTACCTGACCGCTGTGTTTGGAGATTATGGCTGACTCAGTACGGAGAGTATGGTTCAGACTAAGGCAGGTAATGTTACTTATTTGTGTACTTATAAGCTCATTTAATGTTCCATTCCTAACACTGTTAACTTTATAGAGTGGTGCGGTTAGTGAGTCCTGATTGGTGAAATCAGATGACGTTATCCTCCACACTGAAATCTGACAATGTCACTCTTCGGGGTTTAATATTCTAGAGCTTATAAATTCAGACACTGACCACTCAGGTGAATAAAACCAGATTCACACTGACCAGACAGGAGCTTATGTAGAATGTGAGTAAGGAGAACAGAAGTGAGTGAAATACATGATTTCTTTTACTGACAGATTATTTTTAATACAGCTCCCAACAGATATGACTGGATTTGAGGAAGTTTGTATTTGATCATTTAGAAACAGAGAGACAGAGAGAGAGAGGGACAGAGAAACAGAAAGAGGGAAAGAGACAGAGCGAGAGAGAGAGAGAGAGAGAGGGAAAAAGAAACAGAAAGAGAGAGAGACACACACAGAGACATCAGCCGCCTTTAGAGAAGAGGAGCTGTTTTACTGCTCTGGATTTACACAGTGAGTTTATTAAGTAATGATATTAAGTATGAATGAGTAATAATGTAGAATATGTTTGGACTATTTAAGCTGTTTGTGTGTTTGATTATATCGATTCTTGTGATTGATTAAACTAACGGTAATGCTGAACAGGGTGTGGCCTGACCTCAACTGTGGTCTGAGAGAGAGAAATGGGAGAGAGAGAGAGAGAGAGAGAGAATTTTACTTCTGATCTAAAGTCTTTCTGTGCTATGATTCTTACCATTAAGTATATAGTAGCCATGCACGAAAATTGTACATGCGGCTATTTTAAAGGTTGCGAAAGACGTCTGTTCGGGGAAAAGTGGAACACTGGAGAGAGAGAGAGAGAGAGAGAGAGAGAAAGGGGGAGGTGGTTCGAAACTAAATGTAACCGGGGACCTTTTGAAAGGAGGGCGGATTCCTAAAGCCAATGCTTTAGATTCTCACGGTAAGCCCATAACTAACAGAAATGAGGGATATCTGTGTGTAGTTTAAAGTTCAGTTTCAGGTTTATTTATCATTTGCACAACATGTCAGGACATTTATGCATTAAAATGCTTGTGGTGAGGCTCAGGTTGATACTCTACAGCAGAACAACACTATATACAAACTAAAAATACAGAATATACAAAGACAGGAGGGATCTGTAGAAATTCTCTATTTATTTGTAAGTTGCAATGATGTTTAGATCAGTGATGTCAGTGCTTAACAAAATAAATTTAGCACATGTGGTCTTAATGACAGTAATGTCTATTTTGCCCTACTACTACTTTGCTTTATTGCTACTACTGTGTAATATCACACTAACTCTGCTGCTTGATTCAGGTTGTAAATGTGTTTAAACAGTTCAGTGGTATTTTAATCATAACATTTAATCAGCTCCTTTCTTCTGTGCAGCTATAAACCTTTATGAGAAGAGAAGCTTAGTAGAATTGAAATGCAGATGGAGAGTGTACATAGAAAGACTGGAGTTATTCACTTTCAGCTAAACTGAAGTATATTTCCTTTCATAATGGTCTAAATGTTTCCAGTGGGTGACCAGTCTGGACTGCAGGCAGGTCAGTTCAGCACCTGGACTATGTTACTAAAGAGCCATGCTGCTGTAATACGTGCAGAATGTGGTGGTTGTCCTGCTGAAATAATCAAGACTTTCCCTAAAATAGATGTTGTCTGGATGCAACATATTTTGCTCCAAAACCTGAATATGAGTCTCACAGATATGCAGGTCAGCTAGGCAATGTGCACTGTGTCTGCATCTCTTTATATCTGGTTATATCTGGCTCCTACTACTGTATGGTGGAGCTTTAACTTGCCTTTGTGGAGCAGTGAAGAACTGTGTTTACAGACAGTGGTTTTAGGAAGGGATCCTGATCCCATGCAGCTAATCATGTCTGTTTTGGAAGTGCAGATCTCCAAGCGTTAATAATGATCAGATAACTACAACAGTGACCATGACACACGTTCCTCATCATGATCTGACCAGCACAAACACTTCTACCACCCACAGTTTAAGGTCCGCCCACATATTTCTGGATATTGAGATGTTTGTCTGAGATATTACTGGTTCTTCTAGTTACTAACAGTGAAAGGATGAAAGGTGTGTTTGTTATTTTATTCCTTTCGAGATTCGGGGCTATAGTCTCGGAAGCCCTGGCCAGGTGATGCTCCTGGTGTAGTGAACATATAGGATAGCACACTATAGTCTGTATACTACTGCAACACTACTAAATACAAGTTTTCTCATCATACATTTATTTTGATGAACATTACACATTAATGTGTTCAGAGTTTTTATTATGAAATCATTTTCGTAGTTAAACTGTCTGGACAATTAATCATGTTTACAGGATGTTTACAGCAGTTTAAGCCTGTATTTTTTGATTATCACCCCTATTCAGACTCACCACTACACCTCTGATTTACCTGGTGTAACAATGTTAAAGTTTAATCAGGTTCAATTATTTTACACTATGTACCATTTCACATTACCAGAACCTAAATTTCATTAAGTCACAGTGTGAAATCCGGAGCACTGCAGATGTATCTACTCTAATGGCCCTCACTGACCCTTACTGTCAGCTCCAGATATGGTTTTATATAGTGGTGGTGAGGCTAAAGCTGTGTTCAGGGCTTTACTGGTTTCACTCCATTTGAGTTCTTGTTCATAGATACACCTACCACACAGAAAAAGAGTGAAAGAGATCTGGAGAAAAACAGTCCTGTCTTCATTAACAGTGTTAAAAACAAACAGATCTAATAGAACCACATCACTTATACATTTTTAACACTGACCACAATTTTAGTGTTTCTTACTCTTAAACTTGTGTATCATCTAGAATCAGAGGCAAGACAGACAACTGTTTGGGGCCCCAGGCCAGTCAGGGGTCTCCGAGGGTTTTTGAGATACAAGTTTTTTTTAATGTCATTCATGTGTTTATATTTTGAAAATAACAGTAATAGGAAGTTTTATCTAGGGCCCCTACAGACTCTGGACTCAACACTGTTTAGAACCCCTTCTTTACAGTAGTAAATATGCCTTTAGGATTTACGAGTGGGAAAACTGGAATCCAGTTTCAGGCACCACTTCAGTGATCAGTATCTGTATCAGAATCAGTACCTACCATTGCGGTGTACCATTGTACACAGAGGCAGTAACGTCTTTAGAAGCCCTTAAACACTTTGGCTGAGTTGCAAATAGCTACTTACCCCCTTCATATTGCACTATGTAAGTTTTGAATTTTGGACTTCTGCACAGAAACAGTGCTGTTGAGAATGTTGGACATGTGGCTGAATATCAGATGTGCCTTTGTTAGATATATTATATACTGTTTGGATGCTGGATACATCATTTTAAGACTATGAAGTGCACTACATAATGAGTAGGGGGCGTTTGAGATTCTGTGATGTATGAAATATAAGTAAGTGTGTGATGCGGTTCAGATGGAGAGATCAGATATGTTAGAACGAAAATAACAAAATATGAATACAGTTTCAGAAATTTAATCTCTCATGAATACTGCTATGGAGATGGACCCGTTGTTTAAGACTCCTTTGAAGAGGAAGAAGGGACGTGTGCTGACCGCGGCCAGTAGGCAGGCCAAGCAAGGTCAGCAGGGCGCTGTTTTAAGCCATAATACCTCTCAGAGTTTTTCTGCGAGGTTTGCAAAGAGTTTTATCCCTTGCTCTTATGATGCAGAAGAGATAGTAACCGGGAGGCTGTTAAATTTTACATTGTTCACTGATGTGAACAATCTCTTGGTTCTGGGTGGCAATTTTAACTGACAGTACACATGGACTTATTTTAAGGACCACATGCTCTCACTAGCTAGGCTGGACTAGTTTTATGTTTTTAAGCATCACTGTAATGTTCTTTCACAGTGTTGTATGTAGCCTGTTGGTTTTTCAGATCACTGTATGGTTCAGTGTTCTGTTAGAAAATCCTGTGTGAAGCCCCGGAGCGCATACTGGAACTTTAATACTGCACTTTTAGACGATGCTAATTTTAGAGAGTCTTTTATTTTCTTTTGGGACACCTTTAGACTGCAGAAGCCCTCTTTTAACTGTGCTACAGTGGTGGGACATGGCCAAAATACAAACAAGGGTTTTCTTTTAGCAGTACGCTCTTAATGTCACACGGGACATCGCCAGATCTCTGAAAGCTCTGGAGATAGAGATAGTGGAGCTGCAGAATTTGGGGGCGACCACAGGAAATCAAGAGAATATTAAAACTCTGCTGGGTGCCACAGTACAGGGGTGCTGGTCCGCTCACGTTTTCAGAAAGTCTGAAATGGACGCTCCTTCAAAGTTCTTTTTCGGCCTTGAGCAGAAAAATGGACAGAAAAGGTTAATGCACGCTGTGCGAACAAAATCAGGGGATCTCCTATCAGAGCTTGCTGAAATTCACAAGCGTCAGTTTCTTCTCTAAGCTGTACAACAGTGAGCAATCAGTGGAACATGAGCTGGAGGAAAGTTGCCCAAGTTAACACAGCAGTCTGCTGAGATGCTGGACAGGGCATTGTCCCTGAATATACTGTACACAGCTCTCAAAGGTATGGAGAAAAAGGGGGGGCCAGGCATTGACGATCTCCCCGTAGAGTTCTATAAGTCCTTCTGGTCAGTTTTGGGGCAGGATGTGTTGGCTGTGCTCAGGGCAAGCTTGGCGGAGGGAAAGCTTCTATTGAGTTGTCGAAGGGCTGTCCTCACTCTCCTTCCAGAAAAGGTGGACTTGACTGATGGTGGATTGTGCCCCCCCTTTTCAGGTACACAGAGGCATCAGACAAGGCTGTGGCCTCTTAGGGTTCCTGTATTCTGTCGCCATAGAATCCCTTTAATGTAAAATAGGAGAAGTACTTACGGTTTTAGGATTCCCAACTGTGTGTCAGCATATGTGGACGACATTGTGGCCATGGTCAGTTCCCAGACAGAGGTGGATGTTTTGAGTGGAATTTTAAACGAGTTCCAAGTTTTATCTTCTACTAAAGCTAACTGGCATAAGAGTGAGGCCTTCTTGGTTAGAGAGTGGGAGGGTGAAGAGCCCAGACCTCTAGACGGCCTACACTGGAGGAAGGGAGGTTTTAAATACCTAGGAGTGTACCTGAGGGACAGGGATTTTATGAAGAAAAATTGGGAGGAAAGAATAAAAGGGCAATTGATAAAATGGAAGTGGCTGGTCTCGAAAATGTCCTATAGGGCCCGTGTACTCATCATAAACAACCTTGCTGCATCGTCCATTTGGCACAAATTGGCCTTTATAGACCCCCTGTCAAACCTGTTGGTGGATGTCCAGGCGATGCTGGTTGACTTTTTTTGGGACCGCCTACACTGGTTAGCATAGGGGATTCTTTACCTCCCTATGGATGCGGGTGGACAAGGACTGGTTCATCTGGCCAGCAGGACTGCTGTCTTTTGACTGCAGTTCATTGAAAGACTGCAGAGTATTGTAGACTGTGGTGGGACTCGAACTGGACAGGGCCTTGTTTTTATTGGACACTTTGTAATTTGTGGGACTACAGGTGTTTTATAAAGGATTCTTTAAAATATGGGAGCTTTTTCATCCCACGCAGAGGAAGCTGCTCATCCCTGTACTGGCTTTCCAGCCAAACCTCCCATGATTTGTCCAGAATCCTGATTGTTGCGGGAGTCACTGAGGGGGACTCAGGTGAAGCCAGCTTGGTTCTGGGGGCAGCCTGTAGTAAACTCCTTTACAGAGCCTGTGTAAAGCCAATTAATCGGAAAACACTAGATGGCCGAGCTGATATGTAATGGCGCAAAGAGCTCGGGCTCCATGGCGATACAAAGTCGGAGTGGAGAGTATTATACAAACCAGCTGCTGACAGAACGTATTTCAGAACGTTTTTACACGTTTTAGTTTTAGTTTATGCTTGGGACTAACTGAACTTTATTCTTGGCCAATTAAAACTGGCTATATACATGAGCAGAAAGAACAAAATGATTCAGAGCACATGCCATGATGCTAGGCAGATCTTCACCAGGCTGGTGAGGGCGAGGGTAAAGATTGATTTTAATTATTATAAAAGGATGAACAACCTGGACTCCTTTAAGCTTCTCTAGTGCTACGAGGATGTAGTGAGCTCAGTGCAGAAAAACAAGCTTGTTTTCGCAACAGATTTTATTTGAGTGAACAGTTTTTTTTATTTATTGTTTTTTACTGTTCTGTGATTGTGTTTTGCCTTTACATGTCTCCTTATTTATTCATTAATTGTTTACCTTCTGACATGTCTATAAAATTTATTGCCAAACTGTGTTAAAGTGAGGACAGGATTATAATAAAGGAGTGTTAAAAGTTTAATCTCTCTCTCTGTCTTTCTCTTTCTCTCACCCTCCATCTCTTTCTCTCTCTCCCACACCTACACACACCCATACAAACACACCCCTGTATGTGTGCCAGGCAGTCACTGTACAATGTGTGAACTCTTATTAACCCTTGAGTGGAGTGGGATTAAGACCAGGTTATTTTTAATAAAGACACTGCATCAGTTTATTTTGAATTTGCACTTTTAATCTTATGAAAATAGTTTAATGTACAAGCTAATGTGTATACAGCTATCAGATAGCTCTTACTTAGATAATGAATATACACATAATTAGAATTTGTCTTGGTAAGAGCAACACGTATGACAAGTAACAAAAACAAGTAACTAAAACACAGAACACAGATTATTTACTGTATTAAACTAAAGGAAAATTACACTAAACAATAAATAGGTAGGGGATAAATTAAAAAAGTAAAAAAGTACTAAAGGTAATAAAAAGCTGAAGAAGCTGAGAGATGTGCACAGATTTAGTTGAAAAATAGAAAGTTACAGATGACCTGAATATTTACAGAATGAGAACATCTGTACAGGTGTGCAAATAGGCAGAGTGCAAATAGCTATTCAGTCCGGATTGTACAGTTCAGTAGTATGTTTTGAGGTTTACAGTGGGAGGTGTCCACTGTGGTTGAGGAGCACTACAGCTCTGGGGAAAAAGCGGTTAGCATGACGTGTTGTGCTGGTTTTGATGGACCGCAGTCTTCTACCAGAGGGGAGTGTCTGGAAGAGGAGGTGTCCAGCATGTGAGGGGTCAGATGTAATTTTGCCAGCACGCTTCCTCACCCTGCTGGTGTAGATCTGCTGAAGTGATGGCAGGTTACATCCAATGATCCTCTCTGCTGTCCTGATGATGCACTGGAGTTTGGTTCTTTCCTGTGAGGTGGAGGAACCAAACCAGATACTTATGGAGGCTGTGAGAATGGACTCGATGATCGCTGTGTAGAACTGGATCATCAGGGTCAGTGGCAGGTTGAATTTCTTGAGCTGTCTCAAGAAGAACATTCTCTGTTGAGCGACTTAATCTTGATGATATGGAGGATGGTGTTTTTCCTCCCCATTTCATCAAGTCTCTGTAGATGGTGGTGCCCAGGAACTTGAGTGACTTTGCCACCATGGATACTGCGAGTGTCTGGTTTTGATGTGGAGGGGGGTGGGAGGGTGGGGTGGATTGCGTCGGGAAGTCCACCCCGCATCTTCTACAGTACCTTTTTCCTGTGTTTTTAGCAGGCAGATTGGTTGGTTTGCTGCCACCAGGGGAACAAGTGCTCCAATTTCCTTTCTGTTAAGCAGACATATCCTCGACCGGTGGGCTTTATGACAGCCCACCAGATGGAGTCATCTGGCAAATTTTCAGGATTCTTTACACTGTACAGGTCTACAAAAAACTCCTGAAACGCTTTTCTCCTTTTCTCCCTCCGAAAAGCTGGTTTGAGTGTCTGCAGTAAAAAACCAGGGTTGTTTGGTTTTGTTACTGTATGTACAAACCATGTGGATTTAGGTTGAGATTACAAGCTGTCCCCTTCACAGAAACAACTGAATGATAATGGGACGTCCCACAGTGTCACTCCCTGGGTAATTCGTCCAGTCCGTTGTCCACCCTCCTCAAAAAAAAACACAGCCCAGTTTGTGGATTCGGAAAACAAGCCCTGGCAGCTTCCTCAATGTCTCCCACCGTGGTCCAACCTCTTTCACTGTTTGTGGGATGGACCGGCTTGTTGGGTTTTGGAGTTTTTTCTGCCGGTAGGTTGGAAATGGACGTGTGAACGAGGCTGTGATCGGAGAGCCCGACCGTGCGATAGGCATTCTTGAATAATAATGAAAAGGTCAGGTGGGTTTAATGTGGTGCTGAATTACTTAACTATGTTAAAACACTAAAGTAAAATTAATGTATTTAATATCTGGAATCAAAATTATCCAGCCGACTGCAACATTGCTGCTAGCAGGTTAATGTGTTTACTTTGCATTTCTGTTTAACACCCCAATACAAGCTTTTACAAATTTGAGTTGTGTTAGGTGTTTTAGTTTTTCATTTTAAGTTTATTTTTTATCCACACTTTATATCCAAAAGTCAGAAATTCATGCTCAGTTATTGTTCAGTTAGCTCAATTAAGAAACTAAGAGAGAAATCTAGTTGGAACTGGACTAGAACCGGAGAAGTGGAAAACTAGAAGAGAAGTAAAATAGGAAGTGGGGAGGTGGGGTGGGACTTAATTTTCCCGTTTCTTGAGAAAGATTGAAAAAATTGATGGTAGTGTGACATCTTGTGTACATGGCTCTCATTTCCTGAGCTCTTACTTTCAGTTTGATTAATCTTAGTTACTTATAATACTTGAGCAGAAGATGATGTCTTTAAAAGAGAAAAAGATTGTACATACATGCATTTAATTAATAACTATGATTAAGTTATAAAAGAGACTTTGATCCACAGTTACCTGATCTACACGAGAAGCCACGCTGCACCTTATGACAGACGTTATATCAGGTGCTGTAACTTCAGGAAAAGCTTGAAATATGATATACTACTGACCACACAGCACTGCTGTCCCTTCTCTTGACCACACAGCACTGCTGACCCTTCTACTGACCACACAGCACTGCAGATCCAACTACTGACCACACAGAACTGCAGATCCAACTAATGACCACACAGCACTGCTGTCCCTTCTACTGACCACACAGCACTGCAGATCCAACTACTGACCACACAGCACTGCAGATCCAACTACTGCCACACAGAACTGCTGTCCCTTCTACTGAGCACACAGCACTGCTGTCCTTTCTATTGACCACACAGCACTGCTGACCCTTCTACTGACCACACAGCACTGCAGATCCAACTACTGACCACACAGCACTGCTGTCCCTTCCACTGACCACACAGCACTGCTGTCCCTATTACTGACCACACAGCACTGCTGTCCCTTCTACTGACCATACAGCACTGCTGTCCCTTCTACTGACCACACAGCACTGCTGACCCTTCTACTGACCACACAGCACTGCAGCTCCAACTACTGACCATACAGCACTGCAGATCCAAATAATGACCACACAGCACTGCTGTCCCTTCTACTGACCACACAGCACCGCTGTCCCTTCCACTGACCACACAGCACTGCTGTCCCTTCTACTGACCACACAGCGCTGCTGTCCCTTCTACTGACCACACAGCACTGCAGATCCAACTACTGACCACACAGCACTGCTGTCCCTTCCACTGACCACACAGCACTGCTGTCCCTATTACTGACCACACAGCACTGCTGTCCCTTCTACTGACCATACAGCACTGCTGTCCCTTCTACTGACCACACAGCACTGCTGACCCTTCTACTGACCACACAGCACTGCAGCTCCAACTACTGACCATACAGCACTGCAAGGATCCAAATAAATGACCACACACAACTGCCCATTTGTGCTGTCCCTTCTACTGACCACACAGCACCGCTGTCCCTTCCACTGACCACACAGCACTGCTGTCCCTTCTACTGACCACACAGCGCTGCTGTCCCTTCTACTGACCACACAGCACTGCAGATCCAACTAATGACCACACAACACTGCTGTCCCTTCCACTGACAACACAGTACTGCTGTCCCTTCTACTGACCACACAGCACTGCTGATCCATCTAATGAACACACAGCACTGCTGACCAAATATCTGACCACACAGCACTGCTGACCCAACTACAGATCAAAAGCACTGCAGACCAAAAATGACCACAGTTGCAGAAGTAGGAGTAGTAGCAGCAGCAATAGTGCTAGTAGTAACACTCAGTCAGGTATGCAAGCGACTCCCAGGGTTCCCCCTTTATTCTTCCTCCTCATCGCCGCTCGTCCTCTTCCTCTCTCACCACTTTCAATACTGTTGACTCTTCCTTCATTGCCAATATCATAACCACTTCTAAAACGACAACCTCTTCTCTTGATCCACTCCCTACAACTTTAACCAAAGCTTGTCTGCCTGCCCTAGTCCCCCATCTCACAACTCTTATTAATCATTCACTGCGTCTTGGTCAAGTTCCCTCTTTCTTCCCTTTCTGTCTGAAGTCCTTGAACGAACAGTTGCTAGTCAGCTACAAAAATACTTAGCAAACAACAATCTTTTTGAATCTTCTCAGTCCGGTTTCCGTCCATTCCACAGCACCAAAACAGCTTTATTTAAGGTATCAACGACCTGCTTGTGGCTGCAGATGCTGGTGCTCTCAGCATCCTCCTACTGCTCGTTCTGAGTGCACTGAGTGACACTGAGTGCACTGTTATGTGGATGACACCCAGGTATACCTTAGTACTAATTCTATTAAAGATCCACCTCTTACTCACTTAGAAACCTGCCTGTCAGAGATCAAGATGTGGATGAAACACAACTTTCTCATGTTAAACAGTAATAAAACGGAACTCATTCTTATTGGATCCAAATCAACCCTCAGTAAAACTCCTCCTCTTACATTATACATTGATGATATAGCCATCTCTCTTTCCCCACTGATCCGATATCTGGGTGTCATCCTCGATCCAACCCTCTCATTCAGTGCCCATATCAACACTGTAGTCAAAACTTTTTTTTCCTGCACAACATTGTCAAAATCAGACCATCTGATCTCCAATAACAACGAGGAGGCCTACAGAGAGGAGGTCAGCTTTCTGACACACTGGTGCTGGGAGGATAACCTTTCTCTCAATGTCAACAAGACCAAGGAGCTGATAGTCAGCTTCAAGGCCGCTGTAGAGAGGGTCAGCAGCTTTAAGTTCCTCGGTGTTCATATCACAGAGGAACTCACATGGACTGAACAAACCACACGGGTAGTGAAGAAGGCACAACAGCACCTCTTCTTTCTTAGGCGGCTGAGGAGGTTTGGCATGGACCCCCGCATCCTCAGAACATTCTACACATGTACTGTGGAGAGCATTTTAACTGGCTCCATCACCACCTGGTATGGGAGCTGCACTGCTCAGTACATCACCGGGCTTCAGCGTCCAAACCTCCTGGATCTAACCCTAGCCCTAACCCTTACCCTACACCAGCTGCTGCTTGAGGAAAACAAGGAGGATTCTAAAGGACTCCACCCACCCAAGCCACTGTCTGTTCTCACAGCTGCCGAGTGGGAGGAGGTTCTGAAGCATAAAGTCCAGAACCAGCCGCCTCCAAGATAGTTTCTTCCCCCGAGTCATCAGGCTACTCAACAGCCAGTAATGCTGATGCATCGGCATATGGACCTGGTTCAGCACATCTCGCCAAAACCATCTATACGATGATCTCCATGTACAGTCATCACTCTGCACTTTACATTAGCATATTTATACTTGCTCATAATGACTATATTCTATATCTGTAGTGTATATATATCAACTCTTTCTCCATTTCCAAACTCCAGATGGTCCAAAATGCCACTGCCCGTCTCCTTACCTGCACCTGCTCACATGACCATATTACCCCCATTCTCCAGCATCGTCATTGGCTTCCTGTAAAATACCGCATACGATTCAAAGTACTCCTGCTCACCTACAAAGCTCCTTCTTACCTGTCTGACCTTCTTTTTCCTTACAAACCCTCTCGCTCTCTCAGGTCTTCTACAGCTGGGCTACTCACAATTCCTCCATCCAACCTGCATGGCTTTGGTGACCAAGCATTTTCTAGACTTGCTCCTCGACTCTGGAACTCTCTCCCAACCCTGCTCAAGGAGTCCAATTCACTCTCTGTATTTAGATCTAATCTTAAAACACATCTCTTCACACTTGCTTACAACCTGCACCAAGACTAAATCCTCTCTCTAAAACAATCATGCTCATATTGTCTATTGTCTACTTGTATGTCTTTGTTGTATCAATGTTTTTTTGCTTCTTTGTTGTATGACTTTGGGTTTGTGAAAAGCGCTATACAAGAATAAAGTATTATTATTATTATTATTATTACAACAGCATGGAATTTGGGGGATTTACCATGTACCGCCCATAACATTATTAAAAGATTTAGAGAATCCAGAAGATTTCTGTGTGTAATAGTCAGGGACAAAACCAGTACTGAAAAGTCAAATACTGAATATTATTTGTGTCACGCCTTCGGGTTTCCCCGTCTCCCCCGTTCTCCCGGACTCCATTTCCCAGGGGCCTGCGCTCGATGACGTCACCGTCACGTGCTCCCGATCGGATTATCCGATTCGCTCCCGCTCCCCGGAGTTTTAGCCAGCTGCAGCCTATTATCTGCCACTATATAAGCCACATGGTTTCAATGGATCCCCGCGAAGCTTTGCCAACCATTGTTTGGGAAATCTGAGCGTTATTGATTATCTTATCGTAGGCTTTTCTGGTTTTTGACTTTGTTTCGGTATCTTTGACTACTCGCCTTGTTTGACCTCTCTCTCTCTCTCTCTCTATCTATCTCTCTCTCTCTCTCTCTCTCTCTCTCTCTCTCTCTCTCTCTCTCTCTGGCCTGTCTCCCTCGGTTACCGACCTGTGCCTGTCCTGGACTCTGCTTTTTGCTTCTTCCCTCGCGTTGTGTCGTGCGTTGTTGCTTGGGTGTATTGTTGGTGGTTAAATAAACTCTGACTTTTACCTCTGCGTTCATCAGCCCGGAGCCTGTTTTGTCCTGACAATTTGAAGCTTGTATGTAATTTTCCTTCAAATATGTGGCTTCTGCTTTTGCTGGTGCTGGAAAAAAAAAACTAAAAATATTTTACCAAAAAAGGTCTGCAAAGTGAATTAAGGACAAAATCAATTCATATGTACAGACTACCTTTAAACATCTCTGCAAGTCCACTACATTACATGTAATAAGTTTCACCAATAAAAGGTAGAACATGTATTCAAACTGTCTTTCCCTTAGGAATGATGTTTCTCTTTGTGACGCTACTGATTTTCTCTGGCTTTATGGAGATCATGTCAGGTATGTGTCCTGTACAAAAGGATAAAAGGATGAATTAAATTTTTTTTTAATACATATGTTCTTTAATTGATGGTAATTATTGCTCTGTTCTATATCATACATGTTTTTTATTCCAGAGAACCTTAAGGTAGTTGGTCCAGCTGCTCCTCTTGTTGTTGAAGCTGCTGAAGATCTAGTTCTGCCCTGTTCTCTACAACCCAAAATCAGTGCTGTGGATATGTTAGTGGAGTGGACCAGACTGCATGAAGATAATAAACTAGTACATCTGTATGAAGAAAACAAAGACAGCAATGTTGAACAGATGGAGTCTTATAAAGGAAGAACAGCCCTATTTAAAGAAGAACTGAAGAAGGGAAATGCCTCACTGAAACTTTCAGCACTACGACTTTCTGATGAAGGAGCTTACAAATGTCTCATTAAAACTGAGACCTGGTATGATGATGTAACTATTTATGTTAAAGTTAAAGGTAAGAATCACCACACCTTAATTTATTATTAATTTCCAACAAAGGCAATAATTCATGATCATAGTCATTAAAAAAGTAGTGACCTTAGACAACATTTCATTAACTTTGAGTAATGGTTTGGCAAAAGTTCTAGTTTACCTCAGATATACTAAAATAGCTAAGACATTTATGGTGTTGAAATTGTAGTACTGGGACTGGAAAGCTAATACAGTATACAATAAAAATCTAAATCTAAAATGTGAACTAATTTCAGTGTGTACACTTTCAGTATGTGAGACAGTACTAGGAGTGTACAAAGAACAGAACAGCTCAGATACAGTGTCTAAGTTCCTCACCCAGTTAGTAGTAAGTAGTAAGTAAGTAGATATATGAAGCTGAACACATACTGAATAACATAGACTAGCAAATCTACCATTAACCCTCTTTGACGAAACTAATGTAAACAGGAAAAATAAAAAATCACTAACCTTTACATTGTGTTCACTAAATAATATAAAGTAATGTATCATAGGTAATAACTGCATTGGTTAGTGTAGATTTCACAAGTGTTGACTTACATTAACTAATGAATTTAATAAAACAGGATACATACAAGATACTATATTAATAACAGTTATATTTGGTCAACAAGTAACCATTACAATTGCTTATGGCCTGCATTGAAATGTAATTCAGTGAAAGTAGAAGTTTCAGTAATTTCAGTAATACTTGAATCAAAGTTAAAATTCTCCAACATAGTTCAATAAACATTACAAAACAGTATAGTAACAAATTGCTTAAGTACTTTTTACCCTAGTGTAATAATGCCATGTATCAGGTAATGTTTTGTTCAAACTAAGGAAACAATTACATTAACTATAAAGTTATTTTTATTGTATCACAAAGCACATCATATATTGTAGTTTTTGGGCTGATGTACATTTTTATCTGGTTTGTGTTTCAGGAAAACATTTTCATGGTTGGAAGATTGCCATCATCTGCATTTTGGTGTTTGCTGTTATAATAATTGCCTTTACAGTTTACATTTGGAAAGGTGCATTTTATTATTCATTGTCTGGAATAATATCTAACTAATTAAAAGAACATTTACCATACTTGGATTTTATAAATGTACAGAAAAAACAGGGAGATTGTATGCTTCAGCATGGTCACAAGTAGAGCGCTGTTTTTAAAAAAAAACTTAACTCTTAAAAACCCTAGAGACAAAAATAATGTACAGTTTTGTAATTCATTTCCCTGCCCCTCAGTTTTCCTATAAAAACTGGGTACAATTTTTGTTGACATTCTAACGTCACATTTAATTCTTACTTTATTTCTGCCAAAGGAACTTTATTGGTTGTGAAAGGGAAATAGTGAACCATATGCTTTAATGCAAATATTATTTTCAAGTCACAAACATCAATATTTATTAATGAAACGAACAGAATTTGATAGGTATGTGATATTGTAACAAAGTTAATTTATTAATAATTACTCACCAAAATTTAAATTATAAAATGTTCAATACCTTTTTTGATCAGCACTACACCAGGTTACCTGTTAGTAGCATATCAATGAGTTAAAATACTAATGCAAATGAAGAAATAATTAACATGCAAAATAAACGGTTTAAATACTGATTAAACTGCATATGTTTGGATTGGCAGAAATGACAACAGTAATTGATACAACTGTATTATAAAGAAATACAGCACTTCTTTAAATTCACTGAAATAGTCTAATTTTATTAATTTGTTCATTCATTCATCTTTCAAAACATTTATCTTTCTGGGTCTTGAGGGTGCTGGAGCCTATCCCAGAACTCATTGGGCAGAAGGCAGGAGACACACTGTACAGGCTGAAAATCCATCACAGGGCAGACACACAGACATACACATTCACACTCACACCTAGTGGCAATTTAATTTTGTGGGAGGAAACTGGAGCACCCGGAGGACACCCACACAGAAACAGGGAGAACATACAAACTCCAAACAGAAAGGACCCTGGACAACCCCCAGCCAGGAATCGAACCCAGACCCACTGTGCCATTGTTCTGCTCTAGTCTTATTTTAGGTATTTAATGTTACTGTGTTGTAGGGTTTTGTCAGAGTATAGATGAAACATAGATAGATGTGTATTTTATTGTATGGCCCAAAGACAATAGAAGCACATAGCTAATTAATATTTATAAAAGTCATCTTCAAAATAAAACTGACCACTGGTCACTTCAACATCTGTCATGTTTTCGCTGGATGTAGATGGTGATAACTGAAAGCTTGTTTCTCTTATGTTTCAGATAAAGTCTCAGAAAAGAAACTTTCTCCTGCAGAATGCTCAGTCATAACTTACATGCATCTCCAGTCTGAGCATGTAAAGGAAGAGTTAGACCTGAAGAAATTCAACACATCAGAGGAAGGTTACAGAAGGCTTATCCCAGCTATCAGAAACTACAGAAAGGCTCAGTGAGTGTTTAACTTAGTATTAATATTAGCTTCATAATAATATGTAATGACATATGGATTGTACAAAATGTTCAGCATGTTATCTAAAAAGTCTAAAATGGCCTTGTCTGAAGAGTATTATGTTGCATTTGGAGATGCTTTACTTGTAGACTGGTTGTTAAAAGTAGACAGTTTACAAAACAATTACATACTTCATACTTATACATGTATATGGTACATGAACATTTTACACATGACTGCATACCCTTAGAGTTTTTCAGCCAAAAGAATACAACAGTTTAACAGAAGCCTCACTAGATTGT
>JAMWET010004641.1:0-28876 GCA_024036415.1 Prochilodus magdalenae | reverse complement strand
CACTTCTAATGACCATACAGAAATCCAGACTGCTAGCATAGCCACTTAGCGGCTAATAAATAACGACAGGAAATGACCACGTTTCTAAACAAGTCTGGATGCTGTATGAAATGTACATAAAGACAAATCATAAATGTATGTTAAAATAAACCATACATTTTAATAAAATCTTAAATATATATTAAAATGAATCATAAATGTAAATAAAAATAAATAACACATATAAATTAAAATATATTTTAATACATGAAATAAAAAAAATCATGAATATAAATAAAAAATAATGCATAAATGTTTATTAAAATAAATCTTAAATGTAAATAAAATACATGGTGGTTGGTGTAGCTCAGCGTACAACACCACTACCTACCAGGGAGCCACCACACCATGTGTGGATTGGGGTTTGAATCCCGGTCTGGGTGACTATGCTGTGCTACACCAATGAGAGTCTTTGGGCACCACTCCTAACGCTACATTGGCCCACCTGTAATATGATCACCCTTGTAGGTCGTGTCAGCTAAATGCCGTAAATGATCATATAAGCTCCTTTATCTCTTGAATTGAAAAAAGTACCAAGAAACTGAAATAGACTGTTGTTTGAAATGTATATGCCCAGTTTAAATTTGTTGCCAGCAACACGTTTCAGAGAGGTTGGGAGGTTGGTGTTCAGCACTGTGTTGACCAGCTCCTCTTTTAACAGCACCCTGTAGGCGTTGAGGAAGTGAGGAGATAATGGCTGTAGTTGTGAAAGTGAAATGTTCTTCATTCTTGCTGAATGTAGGATTTCAGCTGCTCAGGGTCTCCCCATGCTCCAAAGGCTTTTCACTGGGTGAGAGGTCTGGACCTCAGGTAGACCAGGTGTACATGCAGCTGGACAGTCCATTAATGATCAGATCAGTCATAACAGAGTATATCCATATATACCCATCAGTCAGAACAGTCATATAGAGGCCATTCCCAGTACAGTCTCTATCCCAGTGAACGAGATGGACAGTCCCGGAAATAACCTGTTAGGTAAATAACCACAGCTATGTAACCGCTTGTACCCAATTACACTCCTCAGTGGAATGTGTTAGTGTGCTCTGCGCAGGTGTACTTCTTGTTTCTTGACGTTCAGCATCATAAATAGGGGGATGAATGGTCGTAAATAGGGGGATGGATGGTCATAAATAGGGGGATGGATGGTCATAAATAGGGGGATGGATGGTCGTAAATAGGGGGATGGATGGTCGTAAATAGGGGGATGGATGGTCGTAAATAGGGGGATGGATGGTCGTAAATAGGGGGATGGATGGTCGTAAATAGGGGGATGGATGGTCGTAAATAGGGGGATGGATGGTCGTAAATAGGGGGATGGATGGTCGTAATGTTCACAATGACAGGCTGTTCAGACGAGTATATGAGTTAGTGAAGGACAACAACAACAATCAATTAAAATCCAGGGTACTGATATGCTCTCTTATGATAACTGCTCTCCACCATGGTTAAACATGTAACACCACAATGCATGTTCATGCGCCCAGCTCTGCGTATTGACGTGTTATGTATTTATGTATTGCAGCTGGAGAATATTTGTGCCGGGATTGCCTCACATTGTGCATTTTGAAAGTCCATTTAGTTTGCCCCCTGAGGTCAGATTCTCCTTCACCAAACAGAAGGAATTCTTATACAACTCGGAAACAGCGTAAGTTGTCCGTGTCTAAATGATCCGTAAATGCACGGGTACCATACCGATGGCTCTCGTTTCACTGACCATAATAATTTGTCTCAGTTTCACGCAGATAAAGCTGGAATGCCCTTCACAAGACACATGGAACAGCATTGAGGAAGTCAATGGGATTCTCTCCAATAAGACCAAGACTTACGGTACTTTAACACCACCAGTGAAAATACATCAAAGCTGTATTAGGCAATGTATATCCTTACCGAGTGAGGAGAATAAAAACAGACTAAAATAAAGTAAACCTGCACTGCTGTCATCATATATGTAATTAAAAAAAAAAAAATTAATTGTAAAAAAACAAATGTAAATAAAAACAAATAAAATAATAATAATAAAAAAATTAATTATTAATGCAAATAAAAAACAACTCATGAATCACAAGTCATACCTTTAAAAAAGTGTAAATATCAGTGAAAACAAATCATGCATGTAAATAAATAAAATAAATTCTAAATTAAAACAAATCATAAATGTAAATAAACATAAATTATGAATGTAATTGAGAGCAAATAATAAATGCACATTTAAAAGTCATGAATCTACATTAAAACATAGAATATAT
Source organism: Prochilodus magdalenae (assembly GCA_024036415.1). NCBI lineage: Eukaryota > Metazoa > Chordata > Actinopteri > Characiformes > Prochilodontidae > Prochilodus > Prochilodus magdalenae. Next base: position 26,591 of record JAMWET010004641.1, on the reverse strand, counting down.
GTAAATTAAAAGGAAACATTAATGTAAATTCAAACAAATCATAAATGTTAATTTAAATATCATGAATATAAATAAAACAAATCATCATGTAAATAAAAAACATCAATGTAAATAAACAAATTATAAATGTAAATCATGAATGTAAAGGAATAAATCATAAATATGATTAAAAACAAGTCAATAATGTAAATTGAAAAAAAAAAAAAACATTAATATAAAAAATTGTAATGTTCAGCATGAAACTGGCCTACAGAGAAGAAATCACTGCTGTGATGTCTTTGCATATTAACGCCGGACCGGATAGAAAAGGTCCAACTCAGTGTCTAGGTCTCAAATGCAAAATCAAAATGATGCCTATAGTAGTTCATTCACTCCCTTCCCCAGAAGACATTTCCCTCGCCAAGCTTTGACAGAGTTGTCTTTAAATTCTCTTTCAGTCATCAGATTCTTCCACTCAGGACCCCACTCTACTTCTAACCCCGTTCTTCTTCTCCCAACTTCTTTCCAGAGTATGTGCAGGAGAACTGGAGAAGGGATGATTTTTTTGGATACCAGTTTCTAAATGGTCTGAATCCCATGATCATCAGGCGCTGCTCAGAACTGCCTGAGAAATTCCCAGTCACCGATGAAATGGTCCAAGGTTTTTTACCACAGGGGAGCACACTGAAATCAGAAATGAAGGTACAGAATTTAGATATACATCTTTCTTCATACAGGTAAATAATAACGACTTACTTAGAGTAACGTTTTCAATCTGTACTGCTGATACGCCCCTTAGTCTCTTCTAAGAGTCTCTTCACTTATCATGCTCCACCACTGACCACTGTCGGCAAGGCTACTGGGTACATCCTATCAGAGTAAGGTGGACACAGAGGAGGCGTGCACACACCCAGCTGCAGTGACTCCAGAGGCTCCAACATCACTTAATAAGAATGGGAAAAGTCCTTTTGGGGTGTGTTTTGATAGAGGGTGACTATGAGACCCTGCGGTATTGGGAGAGACCCTCTGTATCGCATGAAACTGAAATAGACCTGTCTATTATTGGGTGTGCCATGTCATAATGTTCATTTAAATGTACGTGTTGTGTTGCTCATCATTTACTAATGGTATTGTATATAAGTGTACATAGAAAATATTGTCTGTTTTTATTTTGTGTTTGTTTATTTTGTTCAATTTATTTTATTTATCAGAAGGGAAACATCTTCCTCTGTGACTACGAAAGACTGAAAGACCTGGACGGAAATGAGATTAAAAAGAAGAAGCAGTATCTGGCGGCTCCACTCTGCCTGCTGTTCAGCAGTCAGGGCAAACTGATACCAATTGCCATCCAGGTGAGAGTAGCAACCGTTCTAGCAATATCTCAAAAATCATCTATAAAAATAAATAAATAAAAAAAAAATAAAAAAAAAGACGGGTGGGCTGGTGCTGGGGTTAGCATGTCGGAGATGGAGCCGATCTTGGTTCTGAACAGGTTAGAATAAGCTGCATGGCTATTAGTTAAACGACTTAAATGACTGTACAGTGTTCTGTTATTTCTACAGTAACGAGTTTAACAGGTGTTATTCAGCATCCTTGTCAGATCAAAAGACTCCGGACCAACGCGAGCAGAGCTAAAAGTCAAGGCTGTTTATTATACAAACAATAGATCAAAACAAACAACAGTACGTCCAGAAACGGGGATCAAACTAGGAAAGCGTAGGTCCAAAAACAAGCACAGGTCGAAACCAGGAAGAGAAATCAGCAAAACAACCAAGTTAGAAGGGCGAGACACAAGAGAGAGTAGAGGGGCAATCCGAGGTAGAGAAACCAGCGACTAGTAGAAGGAGCCGAGAGGGATCATCCAAAAAGGGTGGTCGAATAACAAAGTCAAAAGCCAGAAGCTACACAGCGACTAGACTGCTCAGAGATGCTAACCGGGGTTTGGCAAAACTTCGCAATGACCCCCTGAGTGAGGGGAGCTAATATACCAAGGATAATTGGATTCAGCTGGTTAGTAATCTGGCGATTGCGAGCGAATCAGCACGCTCCTTTGAGAGCCGGCTGACATGACGTCATCACGTGAGGGCCTCTGGGAAGTGGAGTTCGTGGGAGCGAGGGAGATGGGGAAACCCGGAAGCGTATCAATCCTGTGTTAAACTCAGGGGGAAAAAATCAAGTGCCGGCAGTTATAGTAACCTAACACAACCCATACCATCATAAAGCGCAAAATATGCAATGGAATTGTCATAATCTCCATTTTATTACTGCCGTTGTTGTAGAAAAGTTTCCCTTGTAATGTCTGACTGACACTGCTACCATAACTCACAGCTAACTATGGGATTTAGTCTGTATGTAATTTACAGTGTTGTGTTAGCGCCAGGCTAACAGTGGTGTACATTCACTTTCTCACACTGAGTTTACCTCTATGCAGCTCAAACTTTAAAGACCACTGTCTACTATTTCTACATAATTTCTACTTTATGTTTTGCAGGTTTACAGTTAATACTACAACTACAAACACAACCAGGAATATTATTAGAGGAGCCTGGTAGCCTTGGAAACAATAGCTGATGTGAACTTGATTACTCTGTTAGCATTTTGACTCTTTAATTCATATTTAATATGTCTTTTAACTGCAAATTTAAAACTGTTGTGTCTGTTTCCTAATGTGTGTGTGTCTATAATATTTGGAAAGGAGGAAATAACTGAGTACAGTAATGTACAGCTGATAACATGGAATCTTATAAAAATACAGTTTTGTAATTTATATAAATACAGTCCTGGGCTAGTGGCAGGCTTGGTCCAGAACTAAACCACTGTTTAATTTATTAGTCTGTACATACAATGTTTTTGTTCCATTCAGCTGAACCAGGAGCCGGGACCAGGGAATCCCATCTTCCTACCCTCCGAGTCTGAGCATGACTGGCTGGTGGCGAAGACCTTTGTGAGAAATGCAGAGTTTAATGAACATGAGCTGAACTTCCACCTGCTGCAGACTCACCTGCTGGGCGAGGTCTTCACTGTGGCAATTATTCGCACCCTGCCGTCATGCCATCCCCTGTTTAAGGTGAACTCTCTTCTCCTGTGTTTATTATCAGAACCATTAGATCTAACTGAACATCACCACCTGCAGACTGTTTCAACCAGTCAGCTAACTTAACACACTGTGTGGCCTTTCTCTGATCCAGACACACCTTCTCTACCTAGCATGCTCCTACCATCCTCCTTCTCTACCCAGCACGCTCCTACCATCCTCCTTCACTACCCAGCATGCTCCTACCATCCTCCTTCTCTACCCAGCACGCTCCTACCATCCTCCTTCTCTCCCTAGCATGCTCCTATCATCCTCCTTCTCTCCCCAGCATGCTCCTATCATCCTCCTTCTTTACCCAGCATGCTCCTACCATCCTCCTTCTGTACCTAGCATGCTCCTACCATCCTCCTTCTCTACCTACCATGCTTCTACCATCCTCCTTCTCTACCTAGCATGCTCCTACCATCCTCCTTCTCTCTTCTTGATGTCCAGTCTCTAGTGACCCCTTAAGCTTTTGTGAACAGTAGAGCACTCACCTTGTCTTCCTTTATCACTTCATCAAACTCGATCCAGTCCAGTGACGTGATCAGAAGAATTCCTTAGTGAAAGTGCTTTATCACTCTTCATCTTCCAGCTCCTGGTACCCCACACTCGCTACAACCTCCAGATCAACATCATGTCTAGGATTCGGCTGATCTCGGCAGATGGACATTTCGCCAAGGTGCAGATCCTTGCTTTAAAGTTACTCTACTGTATAATGTAGACCTTCAGTGATGATTCATTTTGCTCATCTTCACCTTTTAGTTCACTGCCATTGGAAATGACTCTCTGACCACCTTCCTGAAAAGAGCAGCCTCCTCTCTAACATACAGCTCCCTCTGTCTGCCAGACAATATCAAGGAGAGGGGGATGGAGGACATTCCCAATTACTACTACAGAGATGATGGTCTTAAGCTGTGGGAGATCATTTTCAAGTACGGGACTAAGAAACTACTTGGGTATAATAATGGGTTAAGTCATTACTTTAAGCTAATGGGTCACAGTTTGAATCTGAAAATTGTTTCCCCAGTACAGTTGGAAAAAGAAGACTAGCAAAACGAAAGAAAGGAAGTGGATGTGTCCTGCCTTGACGTTTCCTGTCTAAACATTTGTATCCACCAGGTTTGTGTCTGAACTGGTGTCGCATTACTACAGCGATCAAGATGTCCAGGAAGACGAGGAGCTCCATGCATGGCTTACCGAGATCAGAGAAAACAGCGGTCTGGAAAACAGTCAGGCTGGTAGGTTTGATTGTTTGTTTGTTTGTTTGTTTGTTTTCTGTCCTGCATTGCAGATCTGCCTAAAACCTTTCCATTCTCCTCACCATTAGGATTTCCAGAGTCCTTCCGCACTGTCGGAGAGCTGGCTAAGTTCGTCACGATGGTGATCTTCACAGTGTCTGCTCAACATGCTGCAGTCAACAACGGCCAGGTTTTGAAATGCTTTGGCTGAATTTCCATCTAATGTACGAACGTAAACAACCAGCCTTGACCTTACACTACGTCTGTCTTCACAGTTTGACTTCGGGGGCTATATGCCCAACTTTCCAAGCACTCTCCGGTGTCCACCACCCCGCCAAAAAGGAACCACCACGAAGGACTCTATTCTTGAGACCTTACCTGACGTCAGCACCACAGTCAATGCAATGGCTGTCGTGTACTTGTTGAGCCAGAACTCCTCTGATCGGGTGAGTCCAGTATATACTCTACTATAATGCAGAAGTAGGATGGCTTTGGGAAACGTTCAAATGGATCCGTATTCAGAATGCCTTATTTCAGTTTCCTGTGAATCCGCAGATAGTGACCATGTTGTTCTGTCGTACTTTCTCAGTATCCACTCGGTCACTACCCTGAGGAGTTGTTCAGCGAGGAGACGCCCCAGAAGCTGATGACACAGTTTAAGAATTCTCTGCTGGATCTCGAGACGAGCATTGACGCCAGAAACACGACGCTGGATCTGCCGTACACATACCTGAACCCGAGGAACGTGGATAACAGTATTGCCATTTAAAGCCATGGTCTTCAGGTCACCAAACCAAGGGTCTTTTTTAGGGGGATTATGTTTCTCTTCTGTCGCTACTGATCACATCTGTCCCTTTAATGTACAATGCCTTCCACAAATATTGGCACCCCAGGTACACATGTAATCATATTAGTTTATCGCTTTTTGTTCCTCAGACTTTGTGCTCTTCCCTTTGCAAAGAGAACAGTGATCCAAGACCATTCCTACAAACATCCAGATTCTGAAGATTCATAGTTGAGGACTGTCCTCTTCAGTTCATCCCACAGGTGTTCTATGGGGTTTAGGTCAGGGGGCTAGAATGACCATGTGATCAGCGAGCTGTGTTTGTGTCTTGCTCATAAGGCTGTCCTGCTGGAAGATATAACAGTGGTCCAGTTTGAGCTTCCTGGCTGAAGAAAAACAGACCATCGTTGTCCACTTGAACCGCACACCTCACTTTGTGGGGGTCAGTGTAGAAATAATTTCTCTTCCCAGCCGATTCTTAACATCTCCATCTGCTTGTAAGGAGTAATGTGTAGGATGATGCAACCTGTCACATACATCAAACAGTAGGGGGCAACACACCACCAGAACATGCACAGCTCCTCCCTCTTAACTCCTCACCAGTCTAAAAGAAACACTGTTGAGTTGAGATCCTCCCTTTCCTCTCCAAGAGCATCTCCAGTGGTGGACACCAGCACCACTGTTACTCTTGTTCTGCTTCTATTAATGGCACTGCTTTTGTTCGCTGAGGAACGTGGTTTCTTATCAGGAGCAGGAGGAGGCGGAGGTCGCTCACCAAGAGTTTCAGCCATCGCTAGGTTTACTGCTCCTTTCATTGGCTACTGGGAGCAGCACCTTTAACAGGATTGAGGTTCAAACCAAATCATTTGGATTTCATTCCTAACAGTTTCTACTGTTCTAGATTCATATATTTGAGATATACATGTATTACATGATCAGATTAAACTTTCCAATCGATTTTTCCAGTAATGAAAGATCAGAAGATACGAAACAAGAAACATTCTTTACAGACGGTTTACTGAGATCTACTGAGATTTATTGAGGACACTGTACATGTAATAAACAGAAATAACTCATATACGATGTACACACTGAGCACATCTAACCAGCTTACAGCTTTCTGCTGCTGATCAAATGGAGGGGGCTTTTGAGGGACGCTGGGCTGTTTCTTTTATTCTGTCCTTACTTATAATAAACCCATAACCAATAAAACCTCCATGCAAGGAAACAAAAACATGTGATTTAGTGAACTCATCACTGCATATTAATGTGTTCTGTAAAACTTCAACAATAAATTCAGCAGAAATCAAAGTCTTTCATTCAACTTCTATCATTAAACCTTAGAACTATATCTTCTTACAGTAGAACCGATCAGAGAGGTTTTCTAGGCAGATGTACCAAAACTTACATGAGACTGTGAGTGATATGAATTTCTTGATAATGGAATTCTCTCCAATAAGAAAACCATATACATCTATCATCTACCTGTTACTCCCACAGTGCCCACAGGTACACACAGATCACATAACCTCACAGTCGTTCCCACACACACCCAGAACCCAGCGTAGAGCGGCTGAGTGAATGTGGTGTGGACTGTGTGTAGGAGGGTCATTGTGTCAGAGACGCTGTAGAAGGACAGAGTTCCTGCACTGTGATCCACATACACTCCTATTCTGGAGGAGGGTGGAGCTGAGATCTCAGTCTGAATGTTGTTGTGATAGAAAGAGAGAGAGGAGGGAGAACACTGCAGACTCCAGGACTGACTGTTGTGTCCCAACTTACACTCATCACCCCGTCCTTTCCTCCTGATCCCTTTATATGAGACTGATATGTAGACCTCATATCCCTCACTGCTCCACTCAACCTCCCAGTAACAGCGTCCACTCACACTCTCCTTACTCAACACCTGCTGCCAGTAGTCAAATCTCTCTGGATGATTAGAGTAACGCTGGTCTGTCCCACTGAACATCGCCACTTTGTTCTCCTCAAACAATCTGAGGTAATGATGCATGGTGTTGGGATCCAAAGTCCACTGACAGTAATCTAAAATAATAAATAAATCAATAAAAAAATTAAGAATTTACTGTAATTGTCTGAATTATCTGAAGAAATGAAGTCATTGAATTTATTTATGTCAATGTCAATTTTATTTATAAAGCACATTTTAAAACAACAAATGTTGACCCAAGTGCTGTCCAATAATAAACAGACAGACACACATAAAAACAAACAAACAAACAAACAAAACCACAACATTAACTCTCAACTACATTAAAGCCAAAGAATAAAAATGAGCTTTCAGACGGGATTTAAAAACTAGCAGTGTAGGGGCTAGCCTAACATGTAGTGGCAACTCATTCCATAGTTTAGGGGCTATAACTGAAAAGGCACCCCTGTGCTTCAGCCTGGATATAGGGACCACCAGAAAAAGCTGATCAGCAGATCTGATTGACCTTAATGGAATGTATGGCTGCAAAAGCTCAGAGAGATAGGCTGGAGCTAAGCCCTTCAATGACTTATAAACAAAGAGCAAGATCTTAAAGCGGACAGGAAGCCAATGAAGGCGAGCCAATATGGGCGATATGTGTTCTCGTTTACGTGTTCTTGTTAAAAGACGAGCAGCAGCATTTTGAACCAACTGTAGCCGTGCGATGGAGGCCTGACCAACACCAGCATAAAGCCTGTTACCATAATCAAGTGTGGATGAAATAAAAGCATGTATAACACTTTCAAAAGCTGAAAGAAACCGGATTTAATGACAGAGTTTATCTGTGTGTCTAACTTAAAACCACTGTCTATCATCACGCCAAGATTTTTTGCATAAGGTCTAACATAGGTAAGGTTTATGTGAATAATTATTGACTTGATCTACTTGTCAGTATCAGTTTGTTTTAGAAAGGATTGAATTAGCATCAGTTTGTGTGTGTACTGCATTGTGTGTGTGTACATACTGCAGTGTGTGCATGAGCATGTGTGTGTGTACTGTGGTGTATATGTGGTACATACACTGTAGAAAGTCTGCTCTGGTTTTTGGTTCTGAGGGTAAAATCACCTGGACTGCTGCAGCTGTGGAGACACACACACACACACACACACACACACACACACATACACACACACACACACACACACACACACACAGGCACCCCACCACACACACACAGACACACACACACACAGACACACACCCACACCCACACACACACACACACACCCTCTTTAGATCAGCAATCTCCTGCTCCAGTTTCTCCAGGAGTTCTTCAGCTCGACTCAGTTCAGTCTTCTCCTGAGCTCTGATCAGCTCTGTTACCTCAGAGCGCTTTTTCTCAAGCAGAGCAGTCCAGGTGTTTTGTCATCTGGGACAACACAAGTTTGCTTTCCACTGGGCTGAGGGAGCATGCCAGGCGTGGATACATCACACCACTTTTTTTGTTATTCATAAATTACAGTACACACAGCATGTGCTGCCTTACGGTGCAAAAAATAAACATTAAAAATATAACATTGTTTATTTATTGACTTTCTTACTTTTGAAGCCAGGAGAAAAAGAAACAGAAGGAGAAAATAAATCAAATAAATGCTAAAGTCAAAGTTACATTGGAACTGGTCTACTAAATGAGTGGCGAGTGGTGTACTACTCTATATTGCCAATAATAAAAGTATATAAAGTGTAATATGCACATTGCTGGTCAGCTTTATTAAACACTGTATGATTTTTGCATAAAGAAAGTAACCCAACGTTTTATAGAGGCTGAACCATTTTCACTGATTCACAGGCAGAGGCCTATCGTGAACCAACTGTGTCCTTCATGTATGTAGACTAGGAGCTTTCACGGCTTAGGGGTTCATTCACTTTGAGGTCTAAAATATGACAGAGCACAAAGTATCAAAGTGCCGTTTGTAATCCACATGAATCAGAAGCACTTAAAATAAAGTCTCAGTGTATATACACTCAATCCAAATTAGATCACTGGACAAAAAGGAGTCACCTTGCCTGTTTAAGGTGGTAGTATCTTCAGGCTCCTGCAGATGGCGCTGGGTGGACGATGGTGCTATAAACACTTGCAAGGTGTATAATGGGACTCATAGATTGAGTCTCATGCCGAGCCTGAGGGGTTGAAGGTCACAGCCATTCAGTTGTAGTTTTGGGCATGTCCTTTTACGCCCAGGGATTTCCTAGTTATAATATTTTATTGTTCATTGTAGAGGCACTTACTGACTCAGATGTTCTTTACAGTGGTGGTGTACCACAAGGACCACTCACAACCCTGTGTTAAACTAAATGTTCATGTACACTTTGGAATTACATTTGGTTCAAATGTTATTCAAGTCACAATTATACACTTAAGATTTAAATACAATTCAACTCTCATTTTATGGAAACTGACTCAAGCTCTGGTTTCTCAAACTCGTGTTTATTAGAAACTGGCCCAAACTTAAAACTTTGACATCTGAAACATTTCTTTCTTAGAAGATCAAGTTTTAGCATCACAAACACTGGCATCACAGTCTTCCGTTTCTTAGGAAAGTGGCAAAATCTATTTTCTCAGGCTGTGGCACAGGTTTTTCATTATTAGGAGTTAGGCCCAGGTTTCGGATCACATATTTTGGCTCTTGCCTAGAAGCTTCTCTATGCATTTTTTTTTTTTTTTTTTGGGTTACAAACAGTAATTTAGGAGGTTGTATTTTAGGAGGTGGGATTAAATATCCCTCCACAAACACTGGTTTAATTTCTTCTTCACAACTTAATGACATTAACACTGGTCTTTCTCTGATCCTTGGTTCCGAAGATAAAGTCACCTGACATGCTGAAGCTGTGGAGAGATATACAACAAATTATTTAACCGAATGACTTTCATTGACGTATTTTTTTGCATTTGTGGATGTCAAATAATGCCAGTTCCATGATGGATACATAAACATGTATGCAGTGAAAATAGAAATGTGGCCAACATGTAGATTCTTAAACTGATGGAGGGTGAGGGTTTCTAAACATTAGGAGCTTGCTCTTGAACATTACTAGGTGACAGAAATGTCTTTACTGACTTACAGCAGCAACTCCTAGAATGATTTGCAAAATTTTTCTTCCTGTTCTTTCAGGTATAACACTCATTAACACATACGCTTTCACAACTAGCCTAGCATTACATATGTCTCACCTTGTGGAGGGATTGTACTGAACTCCTGCTTGCAGAATTCCTCTAGTCTCTCTTTCAGATCAGAGAGAGATTTCCTCACTCCATCAAATGAGGGACGTTGATGGACATTGATGCTGGGTGAGTCCTCAGATCCAGAAGAGACACAGCGAGATTGGAAACTCTACAGAGAGAGAAAACATTAAAGATAAATGTGCACAGAGGAAAAAGGCAGATGAAAGAGCAAATAAAACTAAAGATACAAAAACTGTTTTTTGGTTTTCTTAAACACTTTTGTGTGAAGACAAATCATAGAGCCATTCTGTTTCAGCTCTCTCCATAGATCAGACAGTGACTGTTACCTGGAGGAACTGGATGTGATCCTCTGTGTGCTCCAGCTGCTCCAGCTCAGTGTCTCTCCTCTTTAGATCAGCTATCTCCTGCTCCAGTTTCTCCAGGAGTTCTTCAGCTCGACTCAGTTCAGTCTTCTCCTGAGCTCTGATCAGCTCTGTTACCTCAGAGCGCTTTTTCTCAATGGAGCGGATCAGCTGAGTAAAGATCCTCTCACTGTCCTCCACTGCTGCCTGTGCAGAGCTCTGTTACAACATACAGACCAGATGGAGCTCCATTTAAACACCAGCTACCATCCACCCTCTCACTGAGACTCTAGATGACCCACTGTCCACACTGTGTCTGTGTAGGGTCTCTAAGTGTCCAGCACTGGTCTCCTCACTGTCTGACTGGAGGAGAGTCTGACTGAGCTGTGAAATAGCTGCTCCAGCAGATCTCTGCTCACTACTCACCTTAAGAGTCTTCACAGCCTGTTTCACCTCCTGCAGCTCCTTCTCCTTCTCCTGGAGTCTCTGCTGGAATTTCCTCTGCATGTCTTTCACTTCACTCTGGAGAAACAACATCAGCTTTATGAATTATGAGATAAGAGGTGGATTATAAACTAGGAGTGTGTTATTGCTCTAATGGACTTTGGCACTGTAATGTACTATGACCCTGTAGAACGCTAGAACATGGGTGTGGGCTGGTCAGACGTGTCTGACTACATTAGGTGAAATATGATCTCCCTGTTTCTGAACACGTTCAGTTATAAGTCACTTGGAAATCAACTCCAAATCAGCATTAATAAAATAAAGAAGGTTTTAAAATATCCTCAGACTTTTTACTAGAAATGAAATGTGATGTTGAAGTTCTCACCTGTTTCTGGGTTCTCTCTGTTGAAGCTGAGACTGTATCGTGGCCTTTATGTTCCTCCATCGTACATAAATAGCAGATGCAGCTTTGGTCAGTACGACAGTAGACCTTGATCACCTCATCATGCTGAGAGCAGATCTTCTCCTGTAGTGCTGAAGAGGCTGGAACCAGCTTGTGCTTCTTAAAGGCAGGAGACTGATAGTGAGGTTGAAGATGAGCTTCACAATAAGAAGCCAGACACACCAAACAGGACTTGACGGCTTTGAGTTTTCTCCCAGTGCAGAAATCACACTCCACATCTCCAGGTCCGGCGTAACAGAGAGAAGCAGTTTGGAGTTTCTGCTTCACTTCCTCCACCACTTCAGCCAGCATGTTGTTTCTCCGTAGAACAGGCCTTGGAGTGAAGGTCTCTCTGCACTGGGTGCAGCTGTAGACCCCCCTCTGATCCTCCTGATCCCAGCAGCCACTAATACACACCTTACAGTAACTGTGTCCACAGTGAATAGTCACTGGATCCTTCAGCAGATCCAGACAGACTGGACAGGTGAACCGGTCCTGATCTACTGAAATACTGGCCTCTGCCATTTTCCTGCACTCGCAGACTGAGAGAGAGAGAGAGAGCAGCAGTCGGAGATCAGTTTTGTTTTCTCTGAACTGAGTAGGAGAGACTGAATGGCTCTGTGTTTGATAAAGTGTCATAAAGAGAAGGGTGGAGAGAGAGAAATGAGGAGGAGCCTAAGGAAGACAGTAGAAGAGAAAGCCACATTGTGCCCCAAATTGACCTTTAAGCCCTGCTGTCCTCCTTAAGGTCAGCACTGTGGTGACATCGATAATGTGTGGACCTGTAGAGCAGGTGAGTCTGATTCAGGTGTTCATTCCAAACAAGATGAAGCCCACCTGATCCGACATGATCTCCGACTTCTCACAGGTTAGACTGGACACCCTAGCTACATGTGGAACGATGCACGGTGTTATGGTGTTATCAGACGTACTTGTGTTATATTCTGATCTACAGTTGATCCATATGGTTAATGTACATAATGTGATTAGCTGGTGAGAGTAACGCAGCATGTCTGATGGTCTGATCTGCATCATAACTCCAGCATGTCTATAGGATATCATACAGAACTGCTGGATTTCACGTATGTACCATATCAGTGTATCTACATTTCTCAGTGGTAGTACGTTGATAAGGCCATCTCCACCATGTAGTCAGGTTCTGCTACTGTGCTCTGGAGAACAGCTGGTCTCCACAGACTGCTGCAGTGCTACTCTAGTCAGCTAGTTTTACATCATGTATATATTATGAACTGGCACATTATATTTCAGTGTAGTAGCTGTTTGAAGGAGGTGCTGTAGAGGAAGTTTTTTGAAGAAACTGATTTTTTAGTAACCTATATATCAAAACTATTCGCTCCTGTGCTTTCACACGCATATGAACTTCTAGTAGCGCATTTGTGAGGTCAGGTAGCATAGCATGTTGGACAAGAAGGCCTGGCTCTCAGTCTCTGCTCTATTTCATCCCAAAGGTGTGGAACATTTAGTAATGAGGAAACTTCACCACTGGACTTTTATACCCCTGTGGTCATGGAAGTAATCGGAACACTAATATTCAATGATTTCAATGTGTGAGTGAATTCTTTTGACTGTATAGAGTATATAGAATTATTAAAAAATAACCACAAAATCACCTTTTATTGTCTTTATGAATCTTTTAATAATTATTAATTTGATTTGCACATGCTGTTACATATTGGCCCATTTCTTCTAAATAATCCACAGCCATTTATACCACTACACCAATGAGATGCATGTTATGATGTAAATCATCTATAAACGGGCAGTTCAGGTGGGGTTATGCATAAATTTTAGTGTTGGCAAATTTCAATTGAATATGAAAATACACCTCAAATTTTAACAAAAAAAAAGGACTCTTTCAGCAAGATATATACAGTGAAACTACAGCTCAGAAATACCTTCAATACTCTCTCAATTACATTCAATGTTAGAACAAAGAAATGTCCGTCCATACCTCAGTGAAATATACTGTCTTTTTAAAGATGTCTGTACAATAAGGTTGGGGACCGGTCACTCATTCAAATATTAATAATACCTTGTTTTTCCAAAAGCCAGCAAAACCAAACGCACACAATAACAAAGGTTGCAGGCCTGGTTAGTCCATTTTAGTGGCAGTTCGTACTCACAAGTCGGTGTTGCCCAGCTCCAGCTCACCCGCAACATCCTCACGTGCACTCACGAACAACCCACAGCTCCTCCGGGTTTCCCCTCTGGATATCGACTGAAGAGTTGAACGCTTAACCAAAGCCCGAGAAACCTCAGAACGACTCTGCCAGTCGCTTGGGGTGCTAGCATGTAGCATACATACGTCATTTGTAGTCCTTTTGTTGCTCCAACGCCGCATACGGTAGTCAGCGGGCCATGGAAACTCCCTTCTGAACAGGAAAAAATGGCGACGCTAAAAAATATAAAACCTGACGAACCAGCCAGGACTCGACCGCCAGCTGCAACAGATAGCTAGCTGCACCAAAATGCTAATGGCGCTGCTACCCGCACTACGCCACAGCAAAAACACAAAAAAAGTCCTCCCCGACAGGCTGCAAACGCATATGGGCTATTCCAAAAGCCGGCTGTAAACCCTGACAGGGCACAGCAGACGGTCTCATGAACTATTAAAATCCAAAAACAAACAGAGTCGGGAACATTAACGAGCTAAGCTAGCTGCAAAAAAAGTCTCCCTCTCCCTATTCTGACGTGTTCTTTCCCCTCGTCCCCTACCTGATCCCGCCCCTGGGCTACTCTCCTAGGAGGAAAGGAATGACTGACACTCACACAGCCCAATTGTACTTTCCCATACTTTTTGCAATAAAACTAAGGTTAGTGCTACAACATGGAATTACAGCACGTTTCTCTTAAATCCGGCATATTAAACCCTTGTTAGCACTTCTTTGAGCATGCGCATAACTGTATCTATACCTTAACCTGCACACCCACCAGAAAACCATAACACAACACTAGTACCAGGTCATGATTTCACTCTGGGCTAAATGCACTCGATAATGTGAATTAGTATCAGCGTAATTCAGACGAAGACAGTCATTCTCTTGAGTAGACATTTCACTTAGCAACTGTTTGGAATTTGTGCTGCAACCACCGTGGAACAGCTTCCACATTTAACCCAGCCATGAAGTGAAAACACACCAATTACACACACACACTCTACTGAACACACACTAGGGGGCAGAGCACACTTGCCTGGGGCGCTGGTGCAACACCTTATCCACAGTGTCCGGGGAGCAGTTGGGGGTTAGGCCAACTGCTTGTGAATACCAGAGGTGGCTGATTCGATGTTCCCTTGTCCAAGGGCACTTTGCATCAGCAGGAACTCTGGTCACAAACCAAGGTTCCCTAACCTCCAGCAACCTGTCTGCCCTGATACTATATAGGATCTCAGTGAAATCCGACCCATGAAGTATTGAGAGCAGGATTGAGCTCAGCCATGTGTCGAGTCACTGGTTCCCTCGATGAGTGCTCAAATCAGCAAACTGCGCTCTATATTCCCGTCAGACTCCTTAAAGACAGACATCAGTGGACAGCTAGCCGTCCTGCTAACAATTCAATGCTAGATCTTTATTACGCTACAGTAAATAGATAAGTAACCCACAGAAGATATTTGGTGTTGACAGTTGGAGTCCTGAAGACCCCCAACAAACCTTTTACAACCTGCTCTCTCAGTCGATAATGCAAGTGTTCAGAAGGTGTTTTCCACAGGTGAGAGAACAATCCATCACCCAAATCACATAAGAAACATCCGAGGGACTACAGCTAAACTCCACCGTATTACCAACTCCCACCAAAATCCGAAACCCAACTCAGGGTCTAAACTGCTGACTGTAACCATGTAGAAGTGCTGTTTCCTTCAGGGACTCGCCTGTGTCAGAAAACGCTGTATTCCTCAGCTTCCTACAGGTGCCCTGCGGCGGACTGGCGGCCTTGTTGAGGGTGTTTCTTGGATTGCAAACTGAATGAGTTGCTCCAGCACCCTCCGCGACAGGAGCATTCAAGGCTTTAGAAGATGAGTGGTCATTTGTGCGTGAGAACGCTACATTACTTCAGTCTTCGTCTGATCACAATATAGGAATCATATGGAACACTATCCACAACAGGCTGCTGTTATAGTCACATAAACAAACACAGCATTTATTCACATCAGTTCCTTAATCAGCACCTGATATTATTTTTTAATTATTGGAAAGTCAATCTTACATGAAGGCACTGCACACTGCGTGATACCAAAATGACTTCTCCTTTAAATCCTGTTTGAGCCTAATCCTAATTTAGTGCACCACAATTTCAATCAATCAGTTATTATTAACCAAAAATACAAAAATCAGCATTATTTTTTTAATTCCATGAGCTAATCTAAACAGGTAGGATTTTGTGGACCTGTAGGTGGTGTCCCAGCGTGTGTGTGGCTGAGAGGAGTGTGTGTAGTGTAATGTGTGTGTAGTTGTGTTATGTGGTCTTTAATGTATATGTGACGTGTGTGTGAAAGAGAGAGTACCTGCACTGTGATGCACATAATATAGTCCTGTGTCCTGGAGTGCGCGTATGGGTGTACTGTAGATCTCCGTGTGTGTGTGTTGTGTACTGTAAGAGAGCGAGAGGGAGAAACACTGCAGACTACTGTAGTGACTGTTGTGTACCAAAGTGTGTGTGTGTACTGTAATGTCCTCCTGTGCGCTTGTGTTGTGAAAATGTATGTGTGTGTCACCTGTGTCACTGCGCGCACGTATGTGTACATGTGTGTGTGTGCGTCCACTCACATGTGTGTGTACTGTAGTGTGTGTGTGTGTGTGTACTGTAGTGTGTGTGTGTGTGTGTGATCAGAGTAACTGTGTGACTGTATTTCTGCAGGTCACCACTGTAGTCCTCTGTAGACAGTGTGAGGTACTGATTGTACTGTGTTGGGTGTGTGTAGTGTGCCGTGTGTAATAGTAACACAGTGGGTGTGTGTGACAGATGTACTGTAGTGTGTACAGTGTGTACGAATATGTACAAGTGTATGTGGAGTTTCCTCCTGTTCTGTCATAGTTTATGTACTGTGTATGTTATTAACTGTAGTGTGTGTACTGCATTGCGGTGTGATGTGAAGTGTGTATTTAATGTGCACTGAAACACGTGCGTGTGTGTTTGTAAAGCTGTGTTCTGTAGTCAGAGGATACCAACATTCAGAACACTGTGTGTGTGTGTGTGTGTTGTGTGTGTGTAGTGTAATGTGTGTGTGTGTGTGTGTGTTGTGTTTACGTACACGTAGAAAATTCTGCTCTGGTTTTTGGTTCTGGGGGTAAAATCATCTGAACTGCTGCAGCTGTGGAGACACACACACACACACCCACACACACACACACACACACACACACACACACATACACATACACACACACACACACACACTATGATGCAGTAGAATGAAGGAGACTCAAACACTCCATCCAGAAAGACTCATAGTGCATATTTATCATCATGTATTGTAACTGCACTGCCCCCACACCTCCTTCTGGGTGCTACTGTTCTATTGATGATGTGTGGTTTAGGTAGTTTATCTGAGAGAGAGAAGATGGAGGTCCAGTGCTACTGGGCTTCAGTACCTTTACGGGATCTGTACCTGTTGTAGCTGGATACAGAGATTAAGTCACACTGTGTGTAATACAAACTACAGAGAGATCTGCTGTGTGCCGATTTCACCAATTACCCAGTTTTAGATATTTTCAGTTTCCGAGTTCTAGATCAGCGATTTTCAGTTAAAAACTCCTGGAGACCATGACTCCAGACCGGCCCCGTCTGGAAAGGCTTACCCTCTTATCCATAAACCTCTGGTGAGCCTTATTTAGTCCTCTGGATCAATAACACTAAATACCTGCTACAGGTGTGTTTGGAGATGCTCTTACCATGTGGAGGGATTTTACTGAATTCCTGCTTCCAGAATTCCTCTAGTCTCTCTTTCAGATCAGAGAGAGATTTCCTCACTCCATCAAATGAGGGACGTTGGTTGATGTTTATGGGTGAGCGATCAGATCCAGGAGAGACACAGAGAGACTGGAAACTCTACAGAGAGACGCATAACAGAGATGAATAAGAGTGAACAGTGAAGATCTCAGAGATCTGGATTACTGTACTGTAGTGTGTTGGTGCACAGTAACTCAGTAAGTGTAATGTGTTAGTGTACTGTAAGTAGTGTGTCAGTGCACAGTAACTCAGTAAGTGTAATGTGTTAGTGTACTGTAAGTAGTGTGTCAGTGCACAGTAACTCAGTAAGCGTGATGCGTTAGTGTGCTGTAAGTAGTGTGTTGGTGTACAGTAACTCAGTAAGTGTAATGTGTTAGTGTACTGTAAGTAGTGTGTTGGTGCACAGTAACTCAGTAAGTGTAATGTGTTAGTGTACTGTAAGTAGTGTGTTGGTGTACAGTAACTCAGTAAGCGTGATGTGTTAGTGTACCGTAAGTAGTGTGTTGGTGTACAGTAACTCAGTAAGCGTGATGTGTTAGTGTACCGTAAGTAGTGTGTTGGTGTACAGTAACTCAGTAAGCGTGATGTGTTAGTGTACCGTAAGTAGTGTGTTGGTGGACAGTAACTCAGTAAGTGTAATGTGTTAGTGTACTGTAAGTAGAGTGTTGGTGTACAGTAACTCAGTAAGTGTTATGTGTTAGTAGGTACCGTAAGTGAGTGTGTTGGTGTACAGTAACTCAGTAAGGTGTAATGTGTTAGTGTACTGATAAGTAGTGTGTTGGTGTACAGTAACTCAGTAAGTGTAATGTGTGTTAGTGTACTGTAAGTAGTGTGTTGGTGTACAGTAACTCAGTAAGTGTAATGTGTTAGTGTACTGTAAGTAGTGTGTTGGTGCACAGTAACTCAGTAAGTGTGATGTGTTAGTGTACTGTAAGTAGTGTGTTGGTGTACAGTAACTCAGTAAGCGTGATGTGTTAGTGTACCGTAAGTAGTGTGTTGGTGTACAGTAACTCAGTAAGCGTGATGTGTTAGTGTACCGTAAGTAGTGTGTTGGTGTACAGTAACTCAGTAAGCGTGATGTGTTAGTGTACCGTAAGTAGTGTGTTGGTGTACAGTAACTCAGTAAGTGTAATGTGTTAGTGTACTGTAAGTAGAGTGTTGGTGTACAGTAACTCAGTAAGTGTAATGTGTTAGTGTACCGTAAGTAGTGTGTTGGTGTACAGTAACTCAGTAAGTGTAATGTGTTAGTGTACTGTAAGTAGTGTGTTGGTGTACAGTAACTCAGTTAGTGTAATGTGTTGGTGGAGGAGTAGTTTACCCTGGGGATCTCTACTTTAACTCTACTACATGGCTTGTGTACTTCGTCCACCACTGTTTATAATACACTAAGTTAGACTGGAGGAGCCCGAACCTTTGTAGAAGACTGTAGATCAGACAGTGACTGTTACCTGGAGGAACTGGATGTGGTCCTCTGTGTGCTCCAGCTGCTCCAGCTCAGGGTCTCTCCTCTTTAGATCAGCAATCTCCTGCTCCAGTTTCTCCAGGAGTTCTTCAGCTCGACTCAGTTCAGCCTTCTCCTGAGCTCTGATCAGCTCTGTTACCTCAGAGCGCTTTTTCTCAATGGAGCGGATCAGCTGAGTAAAGATCCTCTCACTGTCCTCCACTGCTGCCTGTGCAGAGCTCTGTTACAACATACAGACCAGATGGAGCTCCATTTAAACACCAGCTACCATCCACCCTCTCACTGAGACTCTAGATGTCTCACTGTCCACACTGTGTCTGTGTAGGGTCTAGCACTGGTCTCCTTACTGTCTGACTGGAGGAGAGTCTAACTGAGCTGTGCTCCAGCAGATCTCTGCTCACTACTCACCTTAAGGGTGTTCATGGTGTGTTTCACCTCCTGCAGCTTCTTCTCTTTCTCCTGGAGTCTCTGCTGGAATTTCCTCTGCATGTCTTTCACTTCACTCTGGAGAAACAACATCAGCTCTTTATGAATTATGAGATAAGAGGTGGATTATAAACTAGGACTGTGTTGTTGCTCTAATGGACTATGGCACTGTAATGTACTATGACCCTGTAGAACGCTAGAACATGGGTGTGGGCTGGTCAGACGTGTCTGACTACATTAGGTGAAATATGATCTCCCTGTTTCTGAACACGTTCAGTTATAAGTCACTTGGAAATCAACTCCAAATCAGCATTAATAAAATAACAGGCTGTTTATTCCTCAGATTAGAATTAGAAATGAAATGTGATGTTGAAGTTCTCACCTGTTTCTGGGTTCTCTCTGCTGAAGCTGCTACTGTATCGTGGCCTCTGTGTTTGTCCATCGTACACAAATAGCAGATGCAGCTTTGGTCTGTACGACAGTAGATCTCGATGGGTTTGTCATGCTGAGAGCAGATCTTCTCCTGTAGTGTTGAAGAGGCTGTAACCAGCTTGTGTTTGATCAAGGCTGGAATTTCCAGATGAGGTTTAAGATGAGCTTCACAGAGAGACGCCACACACGCCAAACAGGACTTGACGGATTTGAGTTTTCTCCCAGTGCAGAAATCACACTCCACATCTCCAGGTCCAGCGTAACAGGGAGCAGGAGGAGCAGCTCGGAGTTCTGTCTTCTTCAGTTTCTCCACCACTTCAGCCAGCATGTTGTTCCTCCGTAGAACAGGCCTTGGAGTGAAGGTCTCTCTGCACTGGGGGCAGCTGTAGACCCCCCTCTGATCCTCCTGATCCCAGCAGCCATTAATACACACCATACAGTAACTGTGTCCACAGGGAATAGCCACTGGATCCTTCAGTAGATCCAGACAGACTGGACAACTGAACCGGTCCTGATCCACTGAAATACTGGCCTCTGCCATTTTCCTGCACTCGCAGACTGAGAGAGAGAGAGAGAGAGAGAGAGAGAGAGAGAGAGAGAGAGAGAGAGCAGCACGCTGAGATCAGTTTCGTTTTCTCTGAACTGAGTAGGAGAAAACGAAACTAGTTCTGTGATTGGAAGCAAGAAGGAGGTGGGGAGAAGAGAGAAAGAGAGAGAGAGAGAGAGAGAGAGAGACATCCACTAGGGGGAGTCAGATCTACATTACACTACACCATAAGCACATTCTCTGCTCTACACAGTGAAACACTTTCTGTAAAACACTAAACACAGATCTGTACATTACACACACCATTAACCTCCCGAGTCCCTGGAGGAGAACACTGTCATGCAAATACCACACCCATGATGCTAATGCTGAACAAAGAGGACGAGGAAGAGCATGAGCATGAGTAACCGTCATGGATGAGATGTCATGCCACTTTGGTCAGACATGTGGCCAACCATGGGTTGAGTTTTTGGGAGAGAGGGTCTTCCCTAATCTGAGCTCCTGTACTGACATTTCAAAATGAGAACAGATAAGTTCACCATACGAACTGTGTACACCACTGAGGGTGAAATCGTCTGATCTGTTGTAACTGTGGACACCCACAAACACAATGATCCAGCAGAACAAAGGACGGAATACAGTGCCACCTACTGGAGCCAAAGTAAGGGTGCCAGATTGAGACTGACCCAGGCACCAGGCCATGTTGTTTTTAGATTTAGGAATGTGAATGAGCTGACATCCACTTTCTAACCTAATACAATTCCACAGAGGAAAAGTACATCATGTGTAAAGAGCTCCACCCACAATCTGACACACATGCTCCACCTAACTTCTTCAGATATACCCAACACTAAATAGGATGTTAAAATAGCCATATGATATGACTGACTGGTGTATACACAGTCTGATCCACGGTGCTTGAAGTGAAGGGGTCTCTTTAAAAAGGTTTGTTCATTGACTTCCTTACATTTAAAACAAGGAAAAAAAATAAAAAAAATAAAATAAAAAGCCAAACGTCAAAGTTACATTGGAACTGGTCTACTGAATAAGAGACACTATGTTAAGTGGTGTACTACATTATACTACAAATATTAATAGGTACATCATGTGTAATATGTACATTGTTGGTCAGCTTCTTTTATTATATGATTTTTGCATATATAAATGAACCCAGTGTTTTATAGAGGCTGAACCTTTGTTCACTGTTTCACAGGTAGAGGCCTATTGGGAAGCAGCTGTGTCCTTCATGTGTGTAAACTAGCAGCTTCCACGTCTCAGGGTCCTATTTACTCTGAGGTCAGAAATATGACAGAGCACAAACACCATATCAAAGTACCGTTTGTAATCCGGACCAATCAGAAGCTCTTGACATGAAGTCTTAGTGTTGATATTTGTGTGCAAGTGACATAGTCTTTGCGTGTAACTATTGTGAATAAACCAAACGACATTTTTATAATTTATTATTGTTATGAATGTTGTTGTTTACTGAGACTTTAGAGATGGGGTCCGCCCCCACCTTCTCGCCTAAACTCAGGAAGCTCCTCTTGCTATGTGGAGGGATTGTACTGAATTCCTGCTTCCAGAATTCCTCTAGTCTCTCTTTCAGATCAGAGAGAGATTTCCTCACTCCATCAAATGAGGGACGGTGATGGACAGTGATGCTGGGAGAGTCCTCAGATCCAGAAGAGACACAAAGAGACTGGAAACTGTAGTAGAGAAAAATAAAGATTATATAATTTCAGCCAAATCCTTTAAGAAGAGCTCTAGAACATACTAGATTAGGTTTTTAATGTTTTATATTATGAACTTATGAAATTATCAATATACACTCAATCAGAATAAGATCACTGGACAACATGGAGTCACCTTGTGTGTTTAAGGCCGTAGTAACTTCAGGCTCCTGCAGTTGGCGCTGGGTGGATGATGGGGCTATAGACAGTTGCAGGGTGTATGATGGGATTCATAGATTGAGAGAGGGTCAAAGGTCACAGCTGTTCAGTTGTAGATTTGGGCATGTCCTTTTAAGCCCAGGGATTTCCTAGTTATGATATTTAATTGTTCAGTGTAGAGGCACTTACTAACTCAGATCGTTACAGTGGTGGTGATGGGAACTGGGGGTCTCCATGTCTATAACACACATATAGACACTATTTACTATCACAACCACCAGCGAACCCACACCTGTCTTCTGGGTTTTATATGGAATGCTGATGGAAAAATAAATATGAAAATAATAATCTCTGTTTTCTCTGGCTGCTACTTTTTCTCTCCAACAGGAATTTAAAAAATCCCTCTGTTTCTCTAGGACAGAACGTTTCCTATCAGCCCTCCCAGAATGAGTTTGTTTGCCTCTTAACAATGTAGTTAAACAGTGTGAGATTAGAATAGTAATCTGGGATTTGGAATGCTACACAGTAGGGCTTTGGGATTATTAGAGTCTATATAGCACTGATACATTTGTGATTCTGAAGGTAAATTTATGGGAGAAAATAGAATTCAGAACTGATCTCACAAACTGCATTGTGTCTCGAAAGGCCGTTTGGAATATTCACCTGATTGGTAGATGATCAAAGTGCACGTTTTCTACACGTGGGCATGTTGCACAGTTCATGTATTCAGCCAGCGTTTGGGGACTGAAGACTGAACTTCTCAACCATGCAGGAGATTCGTTGCTTTGTTATGAACATGATTTCAGTAGGCATGTTTCTGATTACACACAGCATCTCTTGGATGGATGCGTTTCTCAACGTTGCAGTGAGGTGGCTTGGGAAGTTCAAAGCTGGAGTCTGATTGTCCAAACAACTTTCTCTGACTTAGTCTGAGACTTAAATTAAAACAAAGCTATGCTGGGCAGACGCCAGCTTTCACCTAACTACAACTCAGGGCAGTGAGTACCAGCCTCACAGTGGCTAACAAACAAACAAACAAAGTTCTCAGATCTGGGCTGCTGCCTCGAGGTTAGTGCTAAGTTCCTTTTGGTGTTCCTGGGTGGCATCTGGACAGAACTTCTTCAAGTAGGCTGAAGTCCCTGGAAGGTTGGAGAAGACTCCTAGATTCAAACCGCGTTATTGCATTCGAGTCCATTCCCTATTAGGCGGGGCAGTGATGCTGATTGGAGCTAGCTGGTTGGTTAGCTAAATATTCATGAGCTTATCTTTGATTGGCGTACGGTTTAGGATCTTCCCCGGGCAAGCTGGAACATTTGCTGTTAGTTGGAATGGCACGTATAAAATCAAACTCTGATAGCATGTTACTTCTACCTATCAATATTAAATCAAAACCTCAGTTATACAAGCTATACACACATGATGGACAGCTGGCTGGAACAGCTGTTAATATTCCTCATATTACAGATTTAGAGACTTTCACCCTCCAGTGATACCAACTTCCCTGATGTCTCAGGGTTCAAACAGAACTGTGAGCAGAAGTTCCTGAGACCTGACCCGCATGTAGAGTAGGGAACAGGCATTAACAGCAGTTGTCAGCTGTCTAACAGTAAGTCCCGAGTGAGGGGAGTCTTTATGGGCATTTAGGCTTGATTGTGGTAGGGTAGACTCGTAACTGGTTTTTCAATCTTAGATTAAGTTTTGAAAGTCATAACTTTGGACTGGGGAGTAGTACAGAGGTATTCCTGGTGTCGATCTGATCCGTAGTCCAATCTACAGTCGTTACGGACACTGGTGGGACAAAATCAAGTCCAAACTTTTTTGATCTCTCTTAATCTGCCTTCCTGAGGAGGGTTGTGTGTGAATGTGGGTGTGCATGGGTGTACCCATCCCCCCAACCCCCCAACTGTCATACAGTGGGTTTGTTTTGTTACTGGTTATTTAGGAGAATCGTAAACAGTTGCTGCACAGAGTTGCTTCAGTGACCACAGAGTTACTTCACATCAAATTTGCTGACAGAGAAAAAAAAACAGGAAACAAGAGAAGAGACTTTTGAGGGTCAGAGATCAAAAGGGCAATGGCACTAAGTGGTCCTACCACTTGGCACTTGTCCCCGGCACCATGTTGGCTGGGCTTGGTGCGGTGCTGGTCTGGTGTCTCTCTCTCTCTCTCTCTCTCTCTCTCTCTCTCTCTCTCTCTCTCTCTCTCTCTCTCTCTCTCTCTCTCTCTTTCTCTCCTTCTGAAGGTTCAAGGGCAGCAGACATGCCGAGCACGTGTGGGCAGTTGGATTCGGCTCGGGTTGAGGGAGACGCTTGGAGAAGCGGTTGAGGGTTACTGCTGGGGGGCCAGAGAGACTTGAATGGAGAGCGGCCGATACTTGGATGGCTGGTCGTCATCTTGGGCTTTGGCTTTTGAGGACGTAGTGGTCGAGACCGGGCGTTTCTCAACATTGCAGTGCGGTGGTTTGTGAAGTTCAGAGTTGGAGTTCGATTTTCCAAACAACTTTCTCAGACTTAGTCTGAGACTTAAATTAAACAAAGCTAGTACCAGCCCCACAGTGGCTTAACTAACAAACTAAAACACTTCCCAGATCTGGGCTGCTAACCTCGAGGTTAGTGATAAGTTCCTTTCGGTGTTCCTGGGTGGTACAGTATCTCACAAAAGTAAGTGCCCCCCTTACATTTTTGCAAATGCTTTATTATATCTTTGTATGGGACACTGAAGATATGGCACTGAGGTACAGTGTGCAGTAGTCCGTGTACAGTTTATATAACAGTGTAAATTTGTTGGCTCCTCAATATAACTCAACACAGCCATTAATGTCTAAACTGCTGGTAACGAAAGTGAGTACACCCCTAAATGAAAATGGCCAGTTGTGCTAAAAGTGTCAGTATGTTGTTTGGCCACCATTATTTCCCAGAAATGCCTGAACTCTCTTGGGCACGGAGTTCACTAGAGCTTCACAGGTTACCACTGGAATCCTCTTCCACTCCTCCATGGTGACATCATGGAGCTGGTGGATGTTAGAGACCTTGCGGTCCTCCACCTTCTGTTTGCCCCATAGATGCTCAATAGAGTTTAGGTCTGGAGACATGCTTGGCCAGTCCAGCACCTTTACCCTCAGTTTCTTTAGCAGGTCAGTGGTGGTCTTGGGGTGTGTTTGGTGGTCTTGGAGGTGTGTTTGGGGTGGTTATCATGTTGGAGTATTGCCCTGCGGCCCGGTTTCTGAAGGCTGGGGATCATGCTGTGGTTCAGTATGTCACAGTACACGTTGGCATTCATGGTTCCCTCAATGAACTGTAGCTTTCCACAGCCCGCCGCACTCATACAGCCCCAAACCATGACACTCCCACCACCATGCTTGACTGTATTCCTTACCTGGTTGCCGCCACACGCTTGACACCATCTGAACCAAATAAGTTTATCTTGGTCTCAGACCACAGGACATGCTTCCAGTAATCCACGTCCCAGGAACAGGCAAAGTAATCTGAATTCCTGAGGAGGGTTTGTAAGTGAGTGTATGGGTGCAGGGACCCCCAACCCCCAGACTGTCCACACAGTGGGGTTCTTTTGTTAGTGGCTATTTGGGAGAGTCGTAAACAATGGTTGCACAGAGTTGCTTCACACGTCAGTCCCATCAGATTTGCTGACGGAGAAAAATAAACAGGAATAAAAAGAGGAGCCTTTTAAGGTCAGGGTCAAAAGGGCAATGCCACAAAGTGGTCCTACAGGTGTTGCCCGTTCACCCCACTGTCTCTTTCTGAAAAGTGTGATGCTGCTTTCAGGCTACTGAACACGTGTAAGATTAAGGCAGAACATTTTTGGTGTAGCCAGGACACAGATTCTTATCTCCCTGTGAATGACAGAAATGGACAGACACACTGGGCTCTCCTGTCACTGATCGCCTGGCTTCCCACCAGTGTTCTCCGTAGACCTTTCATTCTTTACATAGCTTAGATCAGTGACGGGTGCGCTTCTGCCACCTCTGCTATGGTGCTATATAATTATTATGGTTTTGCATTGCAAAGCACCAACTATACGGTTATTCGATTCATATTCTTCTTCTTCTTATTTTTCTGCCGTTTCTTCGCCAATTAACTCGCCCCGCAGTTTTCGAAATATAGACTCCGTTCCAACTCCATATTGTCCGGTATGATCCGCTGATTTGTATTTAATTACAAACCCCCCCCCCCCCTAAAAAACAGTGATGTTGATAAAGGTAAACATTCCATACACTCCTCCTGAAAAATCAGTTTCACAAATAGCCACACGAAAATGACTATGAATTACTATTAATAACTACCATACCGAATCACACCAAAAAATACTAAACCATTCCAAGACCAACCAAAACATAAAAAAGTCCCATACCAAAAATCACCAAACCATACCGGTA
>JAMWET010004640.1:75000-87605 GCA_024036415.1 Prochilodus magdalenae | reverse complement strand
TTGGGCCTTTCTGCCAAGTTAACAAAAATTCATCTAGAACTGGACTGGCAAACTCCTGCGCCCTTTCAGAAATCTAAAACACTGGTCCTTGGGTGTATTGCATAGATGCGTGACAGCTCCGCAAACGTCCCAGAGCCTTAACATTTCCTGGGCCAAAGCTCATCCATCACCGGGGGGTGGCCTTGCCACTGTGTAGCTTGCCAACTACCTCATTGATCCTCACCAAGGAAAAATAGAATCTGATACCCCGAGAGCCTCTGGCCCAGAGTCCCGCCGGATGGTTGTCAAGAACTTCTTCTTTGAAGCCGACCCTCTATTTCCATAGCATTTTCCAAACTCCTCCTTGTAATTGTCAGGACCTCTCCCATGCTTGTGGTCACCTTCCACCATGTTCCCCTACCCTCCTCTGGCACATGAGACTAGTTCTCCTGAAGGTACGAGTTCAGATCATCCGTACAGAGGCCTCTGCCAGTAGTTGCCGCAGCTCCCCCTCCCTGTTTGCTCAGGCTTTCCAGGTCTGATTAACCAGTCTTTTTCGTGCCATCTGATTCACCTGAGCACCAGATGGTGATTGGGTTGACAGCTCAGCATCTCTCATCACCCGAGTGTCCAGATTATACGGTCTCAAAGTAAGAGGAAACTAACTGGCTATAAAGCAGATGGTTGACCTTTGACCCCTGGAGTATGTCTGTGTTTTAAACATGGTGTTCGTTTATAGACAGTCCATGACCAAGTTCAATGACATTTCACCATTCAGGTTTGGATCATGCTGGCGGTTCTTCACCCCCTTCTAGGTTTCCCAGTAATTGCCGACATGACAAAGTCTCCCAGCAGGACTAAATGGAGTCCAGGGGATGGGGCCCTTTCCAGAAGTTCCCCACGGCTCCCCCACTCTGTTGTTTGTCTTTTATCTCTGTGTTTATGTATTTATGAATCATTGGCTAAGGTGTAATGATCAGGCCGGGGGGCTAGTTTCTTAGATTGTTGTGCCCTCTACTGTCCTAACACCACTATCGTTCTCTGAAGCCATGCAGAGTCAGAGTAACCCTCCCTTCTGTCTGATATTGTCTAGAAACAAATCATCTGCAGGTTACAAGTACGGTACGGAGACCAGTGAACACATCGCTCAACGCTCACACGCAGGAGGCTAAATGTTTCTCCAGCCTGCCGTGTGTAGTTTTCCTTACTACCGGATCGTTTGCTGCATTTCCAAAACACAGTCGCGACCAGAACTTCTGTCCCACTGAGAATCAAAGCCTGGGACCTTTCAGTGTCCCGAGTCGACGCCTGCAGGTTTGGAGAAGAGCATAACAAGGAGGAAGGGAGGACAGGAGGCCGCTGTTAGCGTCAGATATTGATAAACGCACTGTTTAGTTTGTGTGCAGCATCCATCACTCCGAACGAGTGGAGCGCACCGTAAAGAGCACCACTGTTTAGATGTCCCCTCTGAGAATGTGTGGTATTTTGAGCAGCTCTGAGAGGAACATGTTTTGAGTTTTTCAGAAATAGACGAAGCAGGATTTGGAGTTGGAGAGGCAGTCTCTTACGGGGAACTAATGCTGATGAGGACCTGTCTTCCACATGAGGTTGTGCTCCTCAGTGAACGAGGTGCCAACATGTTGGCTCAAGATCTCTAACTTCATTGTTTCTGGACCACTAGCTGGACTGGTTACGGGGCGGTCGTGGGCTGGAGGTTAGGGAACCAGCCTTGTGACTGGAGGGTTGCTGGTTCGATTCCCTGAACTGACAGTAACGACTGAGGTGCCCTTGAGCAAGGCACCTAACACCAACTCCTCCCCGGAGTGGAGTGGATAGGTGCCCACCGTGCCCACCGCTCCGGGTAAGGGTGCTCACTGCCCCCTAGTGTTTGTGTTCACTAGTGAGTGTGTATGTGGGTGTTTCACTTGTGTGAAAATCACAATTGGCACAAAATGGTATCTTATCTGGTCAGCTAGTGATAAAAGCTGCAGGGGTTGCCCTACGGTGCACCAGCTGGCTCGTAGGGGTGTGGAGGACCAGAAACACCCTGGACAGGCCACCATTCAGGCACCTTAACACACAAGGGGCAATTTAGCATCTTCGCTTCAGCTGACTGCATGGCTTTGGACTGTGGGAGGAAACCAGAGCACACCCTCGCAGACATGGGGAGAATCTGATCCTGGACACCCCAGCAGGTAATCGATCCCAGACCATTCTGGCTCTGAGGAAACAGCGCTAGCCACTGCACCTCCAAAGCGCTAAAGCCGAAGCCTTTTAAACGCGGTTCCTGGAGCGGTTCCTGGAGCGGTTCCTGGAGCTCGTGGAGGAACTAAGTTAGGTGCTCCATCGAACTAGTCACTTGTCTCCTGAAACAAACCCTTAGTCATAGTCCCATCGGAGTGTCTAGGAGGACGCTGGTGGTGTGGGGGCAGATACTCTGACTTCTACACTGAGCTGTAAATCAGCTGTGTTGAAATCAGAGCTCGGTGAAGGCTTGTACGAGGAAACCGAGGTCATTTCCTTCCCAGAATAGTCCTTATTCGTTTACAGCCAGTGACCTCATGTGGCTTGCTGCACCCAGGAAAACCATGGTCAGTGAGTTCAGGCTCTTTCTCTGACTCTGTACGAGGTCACCTACGCCTTCTGTTTATTATGGACGAGAGGCGTAACGCTGCCATGAGAAACCCTCCCAACTGTCAGTCTGGATTTGTTTTGCTGCAGGATGAGTAGAGCAGTGGGAGGTTTAGCTGGAGGATCATTTCAGTGACACTATGAGGGTGAGTGGGTGTGGTTATGAGTGGGTGAGTGGGTGTGGCAATTCAGTGAGAGTATGAGGGTGAGTGGGCGTGGCTATTCAGTGACAGTATGAGGGTGAGTGGGCGTGGATAAAGTGAGCGTATGAGGGGGATTGGACATGGTTATTCAGTGAGAGTATGAGGGTGAGTGGGCGTGGTTATACAGTGAGCGTATGAGGGTGAGTGGGCGTGGTTATACAGTGAGCGTATGAGGGTGAGTGGGCGTGGTTATTCAGTGAGAGTATGAGGGTGAGTGAGCGTGGTTATACAGTGACAGTGTGTGGGTGAATGGGGGTGGTTACTCAGTGTGAGTGGGCGTGGTTATACAGTGAGAGTATGAGGGTGAGTGGGCGTGGTTATACAGTGAGCGTATGAGGGTGAGTGGGCGTGGTTATTCAGTGAGAGTATGAGGGTGGGGGGGGGGGGGGGGGATAAGTGAGCGTGGTTATACAGTGACAGTGTGTGGGTGAATGGGGGTGGTTACTCAGTGTGAGTGGGCGTGGTTATCCAGTGAGAGTATGAGGGTGAGTGGGCGTGGTTATTCAGTGAGAGTAAGAGGGTGAGTGGGCGTGGTTATTCAGTGAGAGTATGATGGTGAGTGGGCGTGGTTATCCAGTGAGAGTTTGAGGGTGAGTGGGCGTGGTTATCCAGTGAGAGTATGAGGGTGAGTGGGTGTGGTTATTCAGTGAGAGTATGAGGGTGAGTGGGCGTGGTTATCCAGTGAGAGTATGAGGGTGAGTGGGCGTGGTTATTCAGTGAGAGTAAGAGGGTGAGTGGGCGTGGTTATTCAGTGAGAGTATGATGGTGAGTGGGCGTGGTTATCCAGTGAGAGTTTGAGGGTGAGTGGGCGTGGTTATCCAGTGAGAGTGTGAGGGTGAGTGGGCGTGGTTATCCAGTGAGAGTATGAGGGTGAGTGGGTGTGGTTATTCAGTGAGCGTATGAGGGTGAGTGGGCGTGGTTATACAGTGAGAGTATGAGGGTGAGTGGGTGTGGTTATTCAGTGTATGAGGGTGAGTGGGCGTGGTTATTCAGTGAGTATGAAGGTGAGTGGGTGTGGTTATCCAGTGAGCGTATGAGGGTGAGTGGGCGTGGTTATCCAGTGAGAGTATGAGGGTGAATGGGCGTGGTTATTCAGTATGAGGTTGAGTGGGCGTGGTTATCCAGTGAGAGCGTGAGTGGGCGTGGTTATTCAGTGAGGGTGGGTGGGCGTGGTTATTCAGCGTGAGTGGGCGTGGTTATCCAGTGAGAGTATGAGGGTGAGTGGGCGTGGTTATTCAGTGTGTGAGTGGGCGTGGTTATTCAGTGTGAGGGTGAGTGGGTGTGGTTATCCAGTGAGAGTATGATGGGTTATTTAGTGAAAGGGTAAGGGTGAGTGGGCGTGGTTATTCAGTGAGAGTATGAGGGTGAGTGGGCGTGGTTATTCAGTGTGAGTGGGCGTGGTCATTCAGTGAGAGTATGAGGGTGTGTGGGCGTGGTTATCCAGTGAGAGTATGAGGGTGAGTGGGCGTGGTTATTCAGTATGAGTGTGAGTGGGCGTGGTTAGTCAGTGTGTGAGTGGGCGTGGTTATCCAGTGAGAGTGTGAGAGTGAGTGGGTGTGGTTATCCAGTGAGAGTATGAGGGTGAGTGGGCGTGGTTATTCAGTGTGAGTGGGCGTGGTTATTGGTGAGACAGTGATGGAGCATGTCTGATATGAGGGCTGTGAGTAACGGTCCTGGGCCTGTGGGCTCTCTGTGTGAAGGGTGAATCAGTCCGCATGGCTGAAGGGCTAGCACACCGCCGTGTCTCAGATCTGAGGCTCAGTGGTAAATGAGGTAAATGAGAGCGGGCAGGGAAACGCGGCTCTGTTTATTATTACAGCTTCGGCTTTTCCCGCCTGGGCCGATTCCTGGCTTAGCCCTGCAGCCTCTCAGTGCAGAGCTGCTGTCTCCCAGCCTCTGCACCGCGTGTACGAGTGAGCCAGTGGATAAAGCGGCCAGTGTTCCTGATTCATTGCGGCACCGGCATCAACGCTCCCTGTAAATGTCAGTGTTCTTGGTGAACAAAGCTATTAATGATGAAGTGCATGAGAGAGGTCTCTGAGGGCATGCTGATTGCACGTCGCCACCCAAAGTCCTCAGTCAGACCGCATGAGAGTTCCTCTCAGCAGCGTGCAGCCCTCTCTTTAGGCACTTAACCGCACAAGTTAAATGACAGCACAGGGGAAACATTCGAAGCCACTGGCAGCGGAAAACCCCACACTACATGCAGCGCTTATAAATACCTCATAATGGGCCATGCAGAGCGGAGTTACTGCCCCTGCTTTCAGAAAGGCGTGATCCAGTGCTGGCCTTACGGCAGTGGTCCTTCATGGGGTGTTCAGAGGACAGAACAGCAGGACAAACAGCCGCACCCGGAAGGAATCGGGCCTTCCCTGTACCTGACTGACCCACCAGCCACGATCACAGACATCCAGCAACAGTGGTGTCCTCCATCAGTCATCCTGTTAGTGCAGCACCATTAGCAGACGGCTGCACCACGCAGGACTACATGCACACAGACCGTTACCACGACTGTCCTTAACACCACGTCACCGTCACCAAAGACTGCAGTGGTGTCGTACCAGACTGTCATGGAGTGACTCAGAATGGCAGCGGGTCATCTTCAGTGACGAGTCCCGCTTTAGTCTTGGTGGAGACGCCCAACGAATCCGTGTGTGGAGGCACCGTGGTCAGCACCGAGATGAACGGTTTACTGTCACACGTCCAGAAGACCTGGTGTCCCTCCACCTTCACCCCTACCGCACCATCTGCAGGAACTGTGTGAGGATGTTCAAGCTGCATGGGATGGATTATCACAGGACACCATTAGGAACCTCTACAGCTCCATACCGAGACGTCTGGCGTGTTGGGTTAGCGAACACGGCGGCCAGACTCCATACTGAGAGACAGACTTCTGTATGTGTAGCTCAATAAATATTGATCATATCAGTCTAAACTTATCACCAGTTATTGATCCTGGTCACCTTTATCTTCCTTCCCAACACCACCGCACTCCCACACCTCCTTCTGGGTGCAGCTGTTCTTTTGATGATGAGTGTAGTTCAGGTGGAAGTGGGCTTGATGCCAGTTTGATGCTGCCAGATTTAAGTATTTGACTGGCCTGTGTGGGTGTTGTTTTGATCTAAGCTGATGGCCCCTGACCATTTTACCCCTGAGCTAGACACTCTTAAAAGTGGCAGGGCTGGTATGTTTCCAAACCTACTCCGTCTGCATGGCATATGTAACGCATCAGCGTGACTTACAGCTTGCCAGGTCAGGATCTCTACGTTATAGGCCCCTGAACACACATATCTGGTGGGGCCCGACCTGGCTACCTGTTTTGCTTTATTGAGGATTCTTTCAACATCAAGATCCCGCCCACCTTCAGAAGAACACCGCCAATGCAAGGCGCTATTCAGCTGGACAGCTGAGAAACCAGCGAGAGCCGAACGGCCAAGCACCCCACGCTCAAGCACACTGCATCATCGCCTGAGCATGGGGACATGGCTCCTCAGCCTGTACTGTGGCGAGGTTTGTAGACCTGTTTCTGAATAACCCTGCAGGCCGATGTGGCGAGAGGAAGCAGTGCGAGTTTAAGGTGGATCTATTAAGTTTCGTCATGTACCCCGGATACCTGCCGTGCACTGGAGGCTGGAGTAAATCACAGTCTCAGTAAATGCCAGCCGCCCTGCAGCTCTGCTGTTTAACAGGTCGGCCCTTTCCTGTGGAAATAGGTTTCGGGTCTTTGGCAGAGAGCAGGCCGGGAAGGCGACGGGGGCGTTTAGCTGCAGTGGTCAGGTTTATCAGGCCGAACGCCGAGTTTTCTTCAGCACAGTGTTTGACTACTGTGTGTGGTTTCTCAGACTGAGTTAAGATAAGACAGGGTGTACTTTCTAAATTCCCTCCAGTGGAGCATGTAAAACAGCACACATGGCACTTCAGAGGTCTCATTCTCTAAACTCAGTAAACAAACAACAAAACTTTCAACAGTATTATATAGTGCTGCTTTAAGAGCCGAGACCAAACCAGCAACGTGAGCCTGGACAAATCGGCATTGTGGGCCAGTTAAGGACAAGTCAGCTTCGTGAGCCAGTTAAGGACAAATTGGCATCATGAGCCAGTTAAAGACAGGACAGCATCTTGAGCCTGTTAAGGACAAGTCAGCATCGTGAGCCAGTTAAGGACAAGTCAGCATCGTGAGCCAGTTAAGTCAGCATCGTGAGCCAGTTAAGGACAGGACAGCATCGTGAGCCAGTTAAGGAGAAGACGGCATTGTGAGCCAGTTAAGGACAAATCGGCATCGTGAGCCAGTTAAGGACAAATCGGCATCGTGAGCCAGTTAAGGACAAATCGGCATCGTGAGCCAGTTAAGGACAAGTCGGCTTCGTGAGCCAGTTGAGGCAAGTCAGAGTTGAGTTGGAAGTAATTTATAAATGAATCTGAGTTGAACTGCAGCATGAGTCACTGCCATTAGAGAGAGGGACAGTCTGCTATGGTTGAGAACAATTTGCAAATATGCCAAGTCAGGTCATGAATCAATGAAAAATGAGTCGAGTTGTGTGACTCTTAAGACTCTTAAGAGTTTGACTTAAGGCACATAAAACCCAGTCTGAGTCAAGTCTTGAGTCACCTAACAGCAACCTGAGTTAAATTCCAATATAAGTTAAAAATCAGTTAAGGGGGCGAATCTGAGTCAAATCTTGTGTCAGTTGAGGATGAGTCAGAGTCAACTCATGAGGCAGATAAGTGCATTGTTCAGCACAAGTTGAATTGAGTCATTTTAAGAATGAGTTGCGTTCCAACATGAAGGCCACGTTTGGAAAAGTAAACTTTATGGGTCCAAGTTATTTTGCAAATCCAAATCATGAATCACTTGAGGGTGAGTCTTACTCAAGTCACATATCAATTAAGCGCAAGTCGATTCATCGTTCCGTTAACAGCAACAGAGTTGAGTCAGTTAGAGGTGCGTATACTGTAAGTAAGAAATCAATTAAAGGCAAATCAAATCATGGTTGAGTTGAGGATGAGTCAAATTGTGAGCTGGTTATTAATGAGTCGAGTTGTGAGTCATTTAAGGTTGATTTAGAGCTGCAAGTCATTTAAGGTTGATTCCGAGTTGAGATGTAACATGGGTCACTGTGTTTAGAGATGGGAGGGGGAACCTCTGCTGTGGTTGAGTCCATGTAGAGGTGCTGGTCAGAGTCATGAACAGGGTTGAGTCTGCGTTGAGATGCCTAAGGGTGAGTCAGACTCAAATCACGTGTCAATTAAGGGCGAACCATGACTCAGTCAAGGCTGAGTTCCAGTTAAATCATGAGTTACCTAACAGCAATCTGAGTGAGTTAATTAAGGGTGAGTCAGAGTCAGGTTATGAGTCCGTTGTGGGTGAGTCTGAGTTGAGTTGCGAGACGGGGGCACTGCACTCAGAGAGAGAGTGGGAAACTCTGGTATGGTCATTTTCGAAAGCAGAACAGAGACTGGAAGAACATCAAGAAACCAACGACTGTGATGGCTATCACTCCTCCGAGAGAGAGAGAAGGAGACAGTGAGAGAGGGTGAGAGATAGAGACTGACTGACTGACTTTACAAGACAAGAGACGATTTTTCTTCTTTAGTGTGTTTTTGAAGTCCATATGGTCCGGCTCTCCTAATAAAAGAGTGGAAAACGAGGGGAGACGGAGGGACGGGAAAAACACAGAGAATTCCACAGTCACTCCAACACCTCGGTCTTTATAGGACTAGTCAACACTGCTTCAGTAGGAGGGTGTAAATAGTATCACCAAGGTGCACCATGGTAATGCATCAGGTTTGGGAATGGACCATTCTCCAGTATATACCATCAAACTATAAACTAGCACTCATGGAATTATCCAGTCCACCTTAAAACCCTCTCATGGAATTATCCAGTCCACCTTAAACCCCTCCAGAGTGGAGCTGTACAGGAGGATGAACCAGCTTCCTTACCCTGCAGTGGAGCTGATAGAACAAGGTTTTCGAACCACTGGTTCGAAAGTGAGTACGCCTCTAAGTGAAAATGGCCAAATTGTGTCAGTATCTTGAGTGGCCACCATTATTTTCCAGTTTCTTTAGCAAGGCAGTGGGGGTCTCGGAGGTGTGTTTGGGGTCGGTATCATGTTGGAGTATTGCCCTGTGGTCCCGTTTCCGGATCGTGCTCTGCTTCAGCATGTTCCAGTACATGTTGGTCTACATGGTTCCCTCAATGAACTGTAGCTCCCCACAGCCGGCAGCACTCATGCAGCCCCACACCATGACACTCCCACCACCGTGCTGGGCTGTAGGCAAGAGGCACTTGTCTTGGTACTCCTCATCTAGTTGCCACCACACACGGTTGACACCATCTGACCCATGTAAGTTTATCTCTGTCTGATCAGACCACAGGACACATTCCAGTAGTCCATGTCCTTAGTCTGCCTGTCTTCAGCGACTGTGTCCGGGCTTTCTTGTGCACCATCTTTGGAAGAGGCTTCCTTCTGGGACGACAGCCATGTTTGATACAGTGTATGGCGTATGGTCTGAGCACTGACAGGCTGACCCCCCAAACGGCAACCCTCTGACATCTATTTCAAAAGACAACCTCCGGATATGCCACTGACCCCGTGCACTCAGCTCCTTTGGTGGACCATACAGAGGCCTTTTCTGACTGGACCCGGTCCTGTTAGACCGCTGTATGGTCTGGGCCACCGTGCTGCAGCTCAGTTTCAGGGTGTGGGTCCTTCTAACCCTCGGCCATCGTTATGTAGAGCAGCACTTCTTCATTTCAGAGCCTCGGAGAGTTCTTTACCATCAGGTGCTGTGTTGAACTTCCAGTGACCAGTATAAGGGTGTGAGAGCGATAACACCAATGTTAACACACCTGTTCCCCATTCACACCTGAGACCCTGTGACACTAACGAGTCACAAGACACCAAGGAGGGAAATGGCTAATTGGCCAGAATTGCGTTTCCAGAGGTTTAGACGTTAATGGCTGTGTTGAGTTATTCTGAGGGCACAAGCTGTACACTTGTTCCACAAGCTGTACACTGACTACACTGTATCTACGTGTGTCTCATCTTCAGTGTCCCGTAAAGATACAATAATAAAATCTTCACCACAATGTGAGGGGTGTACTCACTTTAGTGAGACACTGTATGTGTGTTTTTATGTTTATGTAATCTTTAATACTGTATATACTCATGAGATACTCATGAATAAACAAATAGAGGGTTTCGTTAGCATCTAGAACATGATCCAACCAGTAAATGCCATACACTCAGGAGTGTACAGGGATTTAACCCAAGTATGACGTTCCAAATATGGAATTATGCAGAAATCAGAATCTGTAGATGAGTTAGGCGAGTCAGAGTTGGCGTATCTGCCTCTGTTTATACAGTTGGTATCAGTATGGAAGGGGAAAAGCGCCGGTGGAAACGTTTCCAACTGTGTTTGCTTTGATGTAGTAAAGCCTGGTCCGACAGGAAGTGTTTTCCACACACACGGCAAGAACTTATCACCAAACTGCAACCCACTCGTGACACAAGCCGATTCCAATCTGCGCTTTGCACACGGTTCCTCCGCTCGGGCCGCGAATGGAATGGTCATACAGTGTGAGGTGTGTAATGGCGTGTGCTACATGGATGAACTCGCAGGATCAAAAGCATTCCTGAGCATCTCTGATGGAAACGGAACGATGGATCCGGTCATTGGAAGTACCTGGAGTGCTGATCCAAACTGCTGATCTGCTGTTTCCCGGCAATGTAATCTACTCCTTGCAACATAACGGCTGAAACATCCTGTGTCAGCAGCTGCGAGGCTTTGCTTCTCAGACACGTTCAGGACATGAGCCGAGAGCCGAGAGTCGCTGATCCTATCTGTATACATGTTCCGTATAGGGGCCCCTGCTGTATATGTTGTGTTGTGTATGTTCTGTTGCTTAGTGAAGCATTACCATAGATTAACATGCGGTTCTAGATAATGAGTTCTCCGCATGCGCTCCTGTTTGTTTGTCTTTGTTTGGCCTTCCTGTGTGTTCCTGCTTTAA
Organism: Prochilodus magdalenae; assembly: GCA_024036415.1. Lineage (NCBI taxonomy): Eukaryota > Metazoa > Chordata > Actinopteri > Characiformes > Prochilodontidae > Prochilodus > Prochilodus magdalenae. Next base: position 76,775 of record JAMWET010004640.1, on the reverse strand, counting down.
TGATGCCTGATTTGAGTAGGAGTTCCTTTAATGCAGGGAATGCCTCCAGTCCATTATAGGATGCTTTTCCAGCTAAGGCTGGAGCGGCCTTTCTCAAATCAAGGAGAGGAAATGGAAAGCTTATGAAAACACGAGCCCCTGCAGTGCCATAATGAGAACTTATGAGAACCCATACAAACAGAAAACAACAAATAGGCCGTCGATACGGAATAGCTTTAAACTGAAAACCCGGCACCACCATCCCACCATCATTCACCACATCGCCCTGTTTTCCTAAATGGGTTTCCTGAGAAGGTTTAAGAACAAGGTCAGATTCGTCATGTGTTCCTAAACCTCTTGAGTGTGTGTTTGATTCCCGTTCCCCTACCGAGGAACAATTTTCCAGATAAGAAAAAACACTGGTGTGAGGTCAGAATTTGCCAGACATGTGTGGGAACTGTTTGGTGTGGAAAATGATAGGAATTCCTGTGTTTTTTGTTTATGGAGAAGGTTTGGTGTGTGTGTGTGTAATGTGCAGCGGTGGATGAAGCACACAAACATGTCGCTCAGTTAGAGTAGAGATCCCAAAAGTGAAGTACTCCTCCAGGTCATTAGATGTTCCTCCCTTTAGAACCTCCTCCACTGAAGTAACAGTACTAAAGTATGTACCTTCAGATGTACTGAAGTATGGAGAGTAACAGTACTAAAGTACATACCTTCAGATGTACTTAAGTATGGAGAGTACCAGTACTAAAGTATGACCCTTCAGATGTACTTAAGTATGGGGAGTACCAGTACTAAAGTATGTACCTTCAGATGTACTTAAGTATGGAGAGTAACAGTACTAAAGTACGTACCTTCAGATGTACTTAAGTATGGAGAGTACCAGTACTAAAGTATGTACCTTCAGATGTACTTAAGTATAGAGAGTAACAGTACTAAAGTATGTACCTTCAGATGTACTTAAATATGGAGAGTAACAGTACTAAAGTACGTACCTTCAGATGTACTTAAGTATGGAGAGTAACAGTACTAAAGTACGTACCTTTAGATGTACTTAAGTATGGAGAGTAACAGTACTAAAGTACGTACCTTCAGATGTACTTAAGTATGGAGAGTAACAGTACTAAATTACGTACCTTCAGATGTACTTAAGTATGGAGAGTAACAGTACTAAAGTACGTACCTTCAGATGTGCTTAAGTATGGAGAGTTACAGTACTAAAGTACGTACCTTCAGATACACTTAAGTATGGAGAGTAACAGTACTAAAGTACGTACCTTCAGATGTACTTAAGTATGGAGAGTAACAGTACTAAAGTACGTACCTTCAGATGTACTTAAGTATGGAGAGTACACATACTAAAGTACGTACCTTCAGATGTACTTAAGTATAGAGAGTACCAGTACTAAAGTATGTACCTTCAGATGTACTTAAGTATGGAGAGTACCAGTACTAAAGTACGTACCTTCAGATGTACTTAAGTATGGAGAGTAACAGTACTAAAGTACGTACCTTCAGATGCACTTAAGTATGGAAAGAAACAGTACTAAAGTACGTACCTTCAGATGTACTTAAGTATGGAGAGTAACAGTACTAAAGTACGTACCTTCAGATGTACTTAAGTATGGAGAGTAACAGTACTAAAGTACGTACCTTCAGATGTACTTAAGTATGGAGAGTAACAGTACTAAAGTATGTACCTTCATATGTGCTTAAGTATGGAGAGTTACAGTACTAAAGTACGTACCTTCAGATGTACTTAAGTATGGAGAGTAACAGTACTAAAGTACGTA
>JAMWET010004640.1:0-70000 GCA_024036415.1 Prochilodus magdalenae | reverse complement strand
GTATGTAAAAGTTTGAAGCCTCTCTGATTACGTCATATGTTTTGTGGTAGTGTAATTAAGTTAGCACCCGCTCGGCAGATATCGCACTTACACATGGCATTATTTAGAGTTCAACATACTGGAAATACATGCTCTACTAGGTTTGTGCCCCTGATAATATTTGTGATTCAGTAAACATTCAGTGTTGACCGAAATGACACCGGACTAGACACCAAACTTTAGAGTTTACAGTATTTTGGGAACCGCACAAAGCTATCACATAGCAACAATACAAAATTGTTACAAAATAATAAGTTGTAATTTTCAGTTTATTGGAATTTCTTGTCCAAAAAAATAGCAATTTGGATATGATTTTTCAAATATAAGACAGTAAAGATACATGTCTTATTCCCATTTAAAGAGTTCTTAATTACCATGAAATCAGTTACAGCTCTGTTTGTAATCCAACCCCCCATCATTTATACAGCATCTGTACACTGTGTGAAATTCCTAAGAAGTTTGTTTGATCAGAGAATCGTTCCATACACATTTCTTCTAAATAAAAGACTTAGATGAATGAAATCAGTGACACAAACTTTTAAATGGTTGCATACATCGAATGTCTTGTAGTTTCTGAAAGAAATCAGAGTAAGGGTATACATGCAGTGAGTTATATCCAGGACTGTCTCAGACACCTAGGCCTTAATCTGAGTACGGTCAGATTATTAGGACCAAGTGAGCACAGTCAGCAGCTTGTCTTACAGCGATATAGTTCGTTAGGTAAATGTCTCTATGTGTTTGCTTGTATGTGTGTGTGGTATACTAAACTGATCATCTCTGTGGAATGTGACCAAGTCCTCTGATTGACACATGAAGTGTCCTCAACCCATCTGGCATCCTCCTCACACTCTCCGCATCTAATTAAGGCACGTCTGGAGCTTCACAGGGACGCTCAGAGCTGTGACTACCAGCAGTCTACCCAATCCTGGCATGTGCTGTATGTTAAGGAATAGCCTTAAACATGGCTATTTAGTGGGCCATGAAGTGTATCCATGTGGCTGTGTTTACTCCCAGCGTCTGTTTTCCTCCGTATGCCTCTGTTCCACTGCAAGCCTCTGGCTGTGATACATTAGCACTGCATATTTCACAACAGCTGTTAAACCCGTCACTGCAAAACATCTGGCTGGGGAAACCCTTTATAGGCAAGGCATCTGCACTCAAGCCCCCCAAACCCCTCAGCCTGGAAACACAGCTGTCAGGTCAAAGGGGTCTAGGTGAGGGACTCAATCTGAGGAGTTTACTCTAATAGTTTTAGTGGAATAGAACTAAGTCAGTTGCATGTATCCACTCTACAGCTCACGGAGACATCTTAGATATACCAAGCACGAGACAGCTGTAGAAAAATAACAACCTTGTAATAAAAATCAAATTATAATAACAAATAACATCCAGAATAAAGTTCTAATAAATGTACACTAAAATAAGGTCCAAATAAAGTTAACATCCAGAATGAATTTCTAATCAAAGTAATCCAGAATAAAGTTCTAATAAAAATAATGCCCAGAATAAAATTCTAACGTTAACGTTCAGAATGGCCTTCTAATGAAATTAACATCCAGATTGAAGCTCCAACAAATTATTGTAGAAATTTAAACTCTAAAATTTACATCTATATTGAAGTTCTAATAAAATGAAGACAATTAGGCTGTAATAAAATTAACACCGAGAATGATGTTCTAATAAAATGAATGTCTAAATTGATGCTTTAAAAAATGAATGCAGTGAATGAAGTTCTAATAAAATTAACATATAGAATTAAGACCTAACAGATGAATGTAGGTATTTACGAAGTAAATTAATATCCAGAATAATAAATAAAATTAACATCCAGAATGAAGTTCTATTTTATAGGAACTTCATATCTGGATGTTAATTTTTATTTATTATTCTGGATATTAATTTACTTCGTAAATACCTACATTCATCTGTTAGTCTTAATTCTATATGTTAATTTTATTACAGAACTTCATTCACTGCATTCAATTTTTTTTAAGCATCAATTTAGACATTCATTTTATTAGAACATCATTCTCGGTGTTAATTTTATTACAGCCTAATTGTCTTCATTTTTATTAGAACTTCAATATAGATGTAAATTTTAGAGTTTAAATTTCTACAATAATTTGTTGGAGCTTCAATCTGGATGTTAATTTCATTAGAAGGCCATTCTGAACGTTTTAACGTTAGAATTTTATTCTGGGGCATTATTTTTTATTAGAACTTTATTCTGGATTACTTTGGATTAGAAATTCATTCTGGATGTTAAACTTTAATTTGGACCTTATTTTAGTGTACATTTATTAGAACTTTATTCCTGACATGTTATTTGTTATTATAATTTGATTTTTTATTACAAGGTTGTTATTTTTCTACAGCTGTCTCGTGCTTGGTATATCTAAGATGTCTCCGTGAGCTGTAGAAGTGGATACATGCAACTGACTTAGTTCTATCCACTAAAACTATTTAGAGTAAACTCCTCAGATTGAGTCCCTCACCTAGACCCCTTTGACCTGACAGCCTGTGTTTCCATGGCTGAGGGGTTTGGGGGCTTGAGTGCAGATGCTTGCCTATAAAGGGTTTCCCCAGCCAGATGTTTTGCAGTGACGGGTTTTAACAGCTGTTGTGAAATATGCATTGTGCTAATGTATCACAGCCAGAGGCTTGCCAGTGGAACAGAGGCATACGGAGAAAACCAGACGCTGGGAGTAAACACAGCCACATGGGATACACTTCATGGCCCACTAATAGCCTGGTGTTTAAGCTATTCCTTAACATACAGCACATGCCAGGATTGGTAGACTGCTGGTAGTCACAGCTCTGAGCGTCCCTGTGAGCTCCCAGACGTGCCTTAATTAGATGCGGAAGAGTGTGAGGAGGATGCCAGGATGGGGTTGAGGACACTTCATGTGTCAATCAGAGGACTTGGTCACATTCCACAGAGATGATCAGTTTAGTATACCACACACACATACAAGCAAACACATAGAGACATTTACCTAACGAACTATATCGCTGTAAGACAAGCTGCTGGACTGTGCTCACTTGGTCCTAATAATCTGACCGTACTCAGATTAAGGCCTAGGTGTCTGAGACAGTCCCTGGATATAACTCACTGCGCATGTATACCCTTCACTCTGATTTTCTTTCAGAAACTACAAGACATTCGATGTATGCAACCATTTAAAAGTTTGTGTCACTGATTTCATTCATCTTAAGGTCTTTTATTTAGAAGAAATGTGGATGGAACGATTCTCTGATCAAACAAACTTCCTTAGGAATTTCACACCGTGTACAGATGCTGTATAAATGATGGGGTGGGGTTGGATTACAAAACCCAGAGCTGTAACTGATTTCATGTAAATTAAGAACTCTTTAAATGGAATAAGACATGTATCTTTACTGTCTTATATTTGAAAAATCATATCCAAATTGCTATTTTTTGGACAAGAGAATTCCAATAAACTGAAATTACAACTTATTATTTTGTAACAATTTTGTATTGTTGCTATGTGATAGCTTTGTGCGGTTCCCAAAATTACTGTAAAACTCTAAAGTTTGGTGTCTAGTCCGTATGTCATTTTCGGTCAACACTGAATGTTTTAACTGGAATCACAAATATTATCAGGGCACAAAACCTATAGAGCATGTATTTCCGTATGTTTGAACTCTAAATAATGCCATGTGTAAGTGCGATATCCTGCCGAGCGGGTGCTAACTTAATTACACTACCACAAAACATATGACGTAATCAGAGAGGCTTCAAACTTTTACATACAAGTGTATCATGTAGATTTCCAACTGAACACTACTAGCAGCTTTAGCGATGAGCCTGGTTCCTGAACGGCTGTGTACACCAGCCCCCTGACACAGTGTTTTTCCGGGCTGCTGATTGGCTAAACATTATGTCCTGAATCGGTGCACCATGACAGGCGTAGCCAGTTGTTGTAAATATGATTTATAAACTGGCACTGATTGTTCAACCACTTTCACAGACATACAATCCAGCCCAGAAGAGTTTACCTGTAATTTATTCCAATTCAGGGTCAAATAGCTACTATTTTAGATATTTTCATCAGAGATCAGATATAAGGTAAAAATCACTTTTATTCATAAAGGGGTTTCAAACACTCATTTCAGATGCCTGAAAAAAACTCTAGACTCCAAACAATAACCCAGGAAACCTGGCAGACCCACCAAAACAGACTTCAGACCTTCATTCTCTGAGAGACAGGAGACCAATCAAACTCCACCTCTGGCTTTCAGCATCTTCCACTGTGAGAAAGATACATCAACGCTACGGAGGTTTAAAGCTGTAAATACAACACACAACACATACACCCGCACATGCATATCCACAAACAGTATCACACATACACCCACACACATATCCACACATACACCCACACACACATATCCACACATACACCCACACACACACCCACACACATAACCACATACACACATATACACATATACACAAACATATCCACACACGTACATATCCACACACACATCCAGACACACACACCCAAACACACACATATATACACATCCAAACACATACACACACACCCACACACAACATCACCATACACAACATACATATCCACACACATACATATCCCACACACACATCCAAACACATACACCCACACATCAATACACATCCACACCACACACTATACACACACACATATATCACACATATCCACACAATCCAAACACATACACCCCACACACATACACACACACACCACACATATATACAACACATATCCATACATCCAAACACATAACACCCACACACTATATCCACATCCACACATAGCCACACACACATCCACACAGCCACACATCCAAAAACATATATATATTACATATATATCCAAACACATCCACACACATACACACACATCCACACATACACACGACCACACACACACATCACACCCACACACACACACACAAACACATACACACACACACACACACACCACATACACACACATACACATCCACACACACCCACGACACACACTCACACACACACACATCACACACACACACACACACACACACACACTGCTTCACGACACACACACATACACACACACCACAAACACGGACACACACCCACTCACACACACACACCCATACACACACACACACAGCACACCCACACAACACACATACACAGTCACACACTCACACACTCACACACACACACACATCCACACATAACACACACACACACACACATACACACACACACACACACACACACACACAGACACATCCACACACACACACACACACACACACACACACATACACACACAAACACATACACACACACAGACACATACACACACAGAAACAGCCACACACACACACACACACCCTCACACACACACACACACACATACACATACACACACACACACACTCACACACACACACACACATCCACACACACACATACACAACAGCACACCACAACACACACACACACACATACACACACACACACACACACACACACACACACATAACACAACCAACACACAAAAAAAAAAAAAACAACACACACACAGTTTCCTTTGTTCTTTCCCATTAACTGACTTTATTGTCCCAAATGCTTCCTCCCACCTGCAACTCTCTGCGGCTCTCTCTCGGTCTCCCCTCAGTCAGCATTGCCTGGATTCCTCGGCCTGGGGTTTTTTCTCAATGGCCACCATTCACGTGTTCTCCTATCCATGCACAATGGAACATCCATTATAGCTTTGGATGGAGATGCTGCTGATGTCCACAGCTTCTGGCCTGTAGTAGCCCAATAACATCCCACTCACAACCTTTAATTCCCTCCGTGCTTAGCCAGCGGCCTAGAGGCAGCGCTTTTCAGTCCCGAGCTCAGCGGGAACTTCATGTTCTCCGTCTCCTTTCTTTTCATCTAATCCACCTGACTCCCGAGACCTGGATGATCGCCGCTGGTGGAAGTCTTCCTTAGCCACTGATCAGAACATACCATGTGGAGCTCAAGACACGGACTAACTCAATCAGATCCATTATTGGGTTGATGGAGCACATGGTGGAGAGGATGCCATAATATGACATCACCCCGAGCGATTCGTCCCCTCCTTCAGGAGCTGGAACTCCTGGAGAGGTTTTACATATAGCTCAAGGAGGAGAACACACAGAGTTCAGCCTTTAGCAAAAGTTTGCAAAAACTGTTTCCATATTTCCACCATTTAAAATCATATCTGCTGTCCAGGTAGCATGTGAACGTCACCACCCTAATGTACAGTATAATGTATGTATAGCATCTGTAATGTGTTAGTGTGCTGTAAGTAGCGTGTTGTGTAGAGTAACTCAGTAAGTGTAAAATGCGTTAGTGTACGTAAGTAGCGTGTTGGTGTATGGTAACTCAGTAAAGTGTAGATGTGTTAGTGTGCTGTTAATTAGCGTGTCGTGTGTACAGTAACTCAGTAAGTGTAATGTGTTAGTGTGCTGTAAGTAGTGTGTCGGTGTACGGTAACTCAGTAAGTGTAATGTGTTAGTGTGCTGTAAGTAGTGTGTTGGTGTACATTAACTCAGTAAGTGTAGTGTGTTTAGTTGTACTGTAAGTAGTGTGTTGGTGTAACAGTAACTCAGTAAGTGTAAGTGTGTTTAGTGTACTGTAAGTAGTGTGTTGTGTACAGTAACTCAGTAAGTGTGTAGTGTGTTAGTGTACTGTAAGTAGTGTGTTGGGTGTACAGTAACTCAGTAAAGTGTAATGTGTTAGTGTATTCTGTAAGTAGCGTGTTGGTGTACGGTAACTCAGTAAGTGTAATGTGTTAGTGTGCTGTAAGTAGTGTGTTGGTGTACAGTAATTCCAGTAAGTGTAATGTGTTTAGTGTACTGTAAGTAGTGTATTGGTGTACAGTAACTCAGTAAGTGTAATGCGTTAGTGTACTGTAAGTGTAGCGTAGCGTACGTATCGGTTTTTTACAGTAGTCTCAGTAAGTGTAATGTGTTTAGTGTGTTGTAAGTAGTGTGTTGGTTGTACAGTAACTCAGTAAGTGTAATGTGTTTTAGTGTGCTGTAAGTAGCGTGTCGGTGTACAGTAACTCAGTAAGTGTAATGTGTTGTGTGGCTGTGAGTAGCGTGTTTGTGTACAGTAACTCAGTAGTGTAATGTGTTAGTGTGCTGTAAGTAGCGTGTCAGTGTACAGGTAACTCAGTAAGTGTAATGTTGTTAGAGTACTGTAAGTAGCGTGTTGGTGTACAGTAACTCAGGTAGTGTAATGCGTTAGTGGTGCTGTAAGTAGTGTGTTGGTGTACAGTAAACTCAGTAAGTGTAATGTGGTTAGTGTGCTGTAAGTAGCGTGTTGGTGTACAGTCACTCAGTAAGTGTAATGTGTTAGTGTGCTGTAAGGTAGCGTGTTGGGTGTACAGTAACTCAGTAAGTGTAATGTGTTTAGTGTGCTGTAAGTAGCGTGTTGGTGTACAGTAACTCAGTAAGTGTAATGTGTTAGTGTGCTGTAAGTAGCAGTGTCGGTGTACAGTAACTCAGTAAGTGTAAATGTGTTTAGTGTTCTGTAAGTAGTGTGTCGGTGTACAGTAAACTCAGTAAGTGTGATGTGTTAGTGTACTGTAAGTAGCGTGTTGGTGTACAGTAACTCAGTAAGTGTGATGTGTTAGTGTACTGTTTTTAGCGTGTTGGTGTACAGTAACTCAGTAAGTGTGATGTGTTAGTGTACTGTTTTTAGCGTGTTGGTGTACAGTAACTCAGTAAGTGTAATGTGTTAGTGTACTGTAAGTAGTGTGTCGGTGTACAGTAACTCAGTAAGTGTAATGTGTTAGTGTACTGTAAGTAGTGTGTCGTGTATGGTAACTCAGTAAGTAATACTAATGCTTAGTGTGCTGTAAACTCAGTAAGAAGCGTGCCGGGTGTATGGTAACTCGGTAAGTGTATGCGTTAGTGGTACTGTAAGTATTTTGTTGGACAGAGCTTGGTTCTAGCTAATAGAACCTGTTTCTCCTTCAGGTTAGACTAATGAATGAGCTTCTATTAAGACTGGTGGACTGAGAGACACTAGTCTCCTCACACACACTGAGCTGATGAAGAGTCCCTGTTCCAGAAATGATAATAGGACATTAGAACCGTAATAAATCATGCTCCTGTAACTCTCCATACTTCAGTACATCTGAAGGTACATACTTTTAGTACTGTTTTACTCCCTACACTTAAGTACATCTGAAAGGTACAATACTTTAGTACTGTTACTCTCATACTTAGTACATCTGAAGGTACATACTTTAGTACTGTTACTCTCCATACTTAGAGTACATCTGAAGGTACATACTTTAGTTACTGTCACTCTCCATACTTCAGGTACATCTGAAGGTACCATACTTTTAAGTACTGTAACTCTCCATACCTAATTACAACTCTGAAGGTACGTACTTTAGTACTGGTAACTCTCCATACTTAAGTACATCTGAAAGCTACATACTTTAGTACTGTTACTCTCCATACTTAAGTACATCTGAAGGTACGTACTTTAGTACTGTAACTCTCCATACTTAAGTACACCTCTGTAAGGTACGGTACTTTAGTACTGTAACTCTCCATACTTAAGCACATCTGAAGGTACGTACTTTAGTACTGTTACTCTCCATACTTAAGTACATCTGAAGGTTACGTACTTTAGTAATCTGTTACTCTCCCATACTTTAAGTACATCTGAAGGTACTACTTTAGTACTGTTACTCTCCATACTTAAGTACATCTGAAGGTACGTACTTTAAGTACTGTTTCTCATCCATACTTAAGTACTTCTTGAAGGTACTCTGAAGGTACGTACTTTTTTTGTACTGTGTTGTTACTCTCCATACTTAAGTACATCTGAAGGTACGTACTTTAGGTACTGTTACTCTCCATACTTAAGTACATCCTGAAGGTACGTACTTTAGTACTGTTACTCTCCATACTTAAGTACATCTGAAGGTACGTACTTTAGTACTGTAACTCTCCATACTTAAAGCACATATGAGGTACAATACTTTAGTACTGTTACTCTCCATACTTAAGTACATCTGAAGGTACGTACTTTAGTACTGTTACTCTCCATACTTAAGTACATCTGAAGGTACGTACTTTAGTACTGTTACTCTCCATACTTTAAGTACATCTGAAGGTACGTACTTTTAGTACTGTTTCTTCCATACTTAAGTGCATCTGAAGGTACGTACTTTAGTACTGTTACTCTCCATACTTAAGTACATCTGAAGGTACGTACTTTTAGTACTGTGGTACTCTCCATACTTAAGTACATCTGAAGCTACATACTTTAGTACTGGTACTCTCTATACTTAAGTACATCTGAAGGTACGTACTTTAGTATGTGTACTCTCCATACTTAAGTACATCTGAAGGTACGTACTTTTAGTACTGTTTACTCTCCATACTTAAGTACATCTGAAGGTACCGTACTTTAGTACTGTTTTCACTCTCCATACTTAAGTGGTATCTGAAGGTACGTACTTTAGTACTGTAACTCTCCCATACCTTAAGCACATCTGAAGGTACGTACTTTAGTACTGGTTACTCTCCATACTTAAGTACATCTGAAGGTACGTAATTTTAGTACTGTTACTCTCCATACTTAAGTACATCTGAAGGTACGTACTTTAGTACTGTTACTCTCCATACTTAAGTACATCTAAAGGTACGTACTTTAGTACTGTTACTCTCCATACTTAAGTACATCTGAAGGTACGTACTTTAGTACTGTTACTCTCCATATTTAAGTACATCTGAAGGTACTACTTTAAGTACTGTTACTCTCTATAACTTAAAGTACATCTGAAGGTACATACTTTAGTACTGGTAAACTCTCCATACTTAAGTACATCTGAAGGTACGTACTTTAAGTACTGTTACTCTCCATACTTAAGTACATCTGAAGGTTACATACTTTAGTACTGGTACTCCCCATAACTTAAGCGTACTAATCTGAAAAGGTCATACTTTAGTACTGGTACTCTCCATACTTAAGTACATCTGAAGGTATGTAACTTTAGTACTGTTACTCTCCATACTTCAGTATCATCTGAAGGTACATACTTTAGTACTGTTACTTCAGTGAGGAGGGTTCTAAAGGGAGGAACATCTAATGACCCTGGAGGAGTACTTCACTTTGTGGGATCTCTACTCTAACTGAGCGACATGTTTGTGTGCTTCATCCACCGCTGCACATTACACCACACACACCAAACCTTCTCCATAAACAACACAGGAATTCCTATCATTTTCCACACCAAACAGTTCCCACACATGTCTGGCAAATTCTGACCTTCACCAGTGTTTTCTTATCTGGAATTTGTTCCTCGGTAGGAACGGAATCAAACACACACTCAAGAGTTTTAGGAACACATGACGAATCTGACCTTGTTTCTTAAACCTTCTCAGGAACCCATTTAGGAAAACAGGCGATGTGGGTGAATGATGGTTGGGATGGTGGTGCCGGGTTTCAGTTTAAAGCTATTCCGTATCGACGGCCTATTGTTGTTTCTGTTTGTATGGGTTCTCATAAGTTCTCATTATGGCACTGCAGGGGCTCGTGTTTTTTTCATAAGCTTTTCCATTTTCCTCTCCTTGATTTGAGAAAGGCCGCTCCAGCCTTAGCTGGAAAAGCATCCCTATAATGGACTGGAGGCATTCCCTGCATTAAAGGAACTCCTACTCAAATCAGGCATCATTAAAGCAGGAACACACAGGAAGGCCAAACAAAGACAAACAAACAGGAGCTGCATGCGGAGAACTCATTATCTAGAACCGCATGTTAATCTATGGTAATGCTTCACTAAGCAACAGAACATACACAACACACCATATACAGCAGGGGCCCCTATACGGAACATGTATACAGATAGGATCAGCGACTCTCGGCTCTCGGCTCATGTCCTGAACGTGTCTGAGAAGCAAAGCCTCGCAGCTGCTGACACAGGATGTTTTCGCCGTTATGTTGCAAGGAGTAGATTACATTGGCCGGGAAACAGCAGATCAGCAGTTTTGGATCAGCACTCCAGGTACTTCCAATGACCGGATTCCATCGTTCCGTTTTCCATCAGAGATGCTCAGGAATGCTTTTGATCCTGCGAGTTCATCCATGTAGCACACGCCATTACACACCTCACACTGTATGACCATTCCATTCGCGGCCCGAGCGGAGGAACCGTGTGCAAAGCGCAGATTGGAATCGGCTTGTGTCACGAGTGGGTTGCAGTTTGGTGATAAGTTCTTGCCGTGTGTGTGGAAAACACTTCCTGTCGGACCAGGCTTTACTACATCAAAGCAAACACAGTTGGAAACGTTTCCACCGGCGCTTTTCCCCTTCCATACTGATACCAACTGTATAAACAGAGGCAGATACGCCAACTCTGACTCGCCTAACTCATCTACAGATTCTGATTTCTGCATAATTCCATATTTGGAACGTCATACTTGGGTTAAATCCCTGTACACTCCTGAGTGTATGGCATTTACTGGTTGGATCATGTTCTAGATGCTAACGAAACCCTCTATTTGTTTATTCATGAGTATCTCATGAGTATATACAGTATTAAAGATTACATAAACATAAAAACACACATACAGTGTCTCACTAAAGTGAGTACACCCCTCACATTGTGGTGAAGATTTTATTGTATCTTTACGGGACACTGAAGATGAGACACGTAGATACAGTGTAGTCAGTGTACAGCTTGTGGAACAGTGTACAGCTTGTGCCCTCAGAATAACTCAACACAGCCATTAACGTCTAAACCTCTGGAAACGCAATTCTGGCCAATTAGCCATTTCCCTCCTTGGTGTCTTGTGACTCGTTAGTGTCACAGGGTCTCAGGTGTGAATGGGGAACAGGTGTGTTAACATTGGTGTTATCGCTCTCACACCCTTATACTGGTCACTGGAAGTTCAACACAGCACCTGATGGTAAAGAACTCTCCGAGGCTCTGAAATGAAGAAGTGCTGCTCTACATAACGATGGCCGAGGGTTAGAAGGACCCACACCCTGAAACTGAGCTGCAGCACGGTGGCCCAGACCATACAGCGGTCTAACAGGACCGGGTCCAGTCAGAAAAGGCCTCTGTATGGTCCACCAAAGGAGCTGAGTGCACGGGGTCAGTGGCATATCCGGAGGTTGTCTTTTGAAATAGATGTCAGAGGGTTGCCGTTTGGGGGGTCAGCCTGTCAGTGCTCAGACCATACGCCATACACTGTATCAAACATGGCTGTCGTCCCAGAAGGAAGCCTCTTCCAAAGATGGTGCACAAGAAAGCCCGGACACAGTCGCTGAAGACAGGCAGACTAAGGACATGGACTACTGGAATGTGTCCTGTGGTCTGATCAGACAGAGATAAACTTACATGGGTCAGATGGTGTCAACCGTGTGTGTGCACCAGTGGCAAACTAAGATGAGGAGTACCAAGACAATGGTGGTGCCTCTTGCCTACAGCCCAGCACGGTGGGTGGGAGTGTCATGGTGTGGGGCTACTGCATGAGTGCTGCCGGCTTGTGGGGAGCTACACAGTTCATTGAGGGAACCATGTAGACCAACATGTACTGGAACATGCTGAAAAGCAGAGCACGATCCGGAACTGGGACACCAGAGGGCAAATTTCTACTCCAACATGATACCGACCCCAAACACACCTCCGAGACCCCCACTGCCTTGCTAAAGAAACTGGAAAATAATGGTGGCCACTCAAGATACTGACACAATTTGGCCATTTTCACTTAGAGGCGTACTCACTTTCGAACCAGTGGTTCGAAAACCTTGTTCTATCAGCTCCACTGCAGGGTAAGGAAGCTGGTTCATCCTCCTGTACAGCTCCACTCTGGAGGTTTTAAGGTGAACTGGAGGGGTGTTTAAGGTGGACTGGATAATTCCTATGAGAGGGTTTTAAGGTGGACTGGATAATTCCATGAGTGCTAGTTTATAGTTTGATGGTATATACAGAATGGTCCATTCCCAAACCTGATGCATTACCATGGTGCACCTTGGTGATACTATTTACACCCTCCTACTGAAGCAGTGTTGACTAGTCCTGTAAAGACCGAGGTGTTGGAGTGACTGTGAAATTCTCTGTGTTTTTCCCGTCCCTCCGTCTCCCCTCGTTTTCCACTCTTTTATTAGGAGAGCCGGACCATATGGACTTCAAAAACACACTAAAGAAGAAAAATCGTCTCTTGTCTTGTAAAGTCAGTCAGTCAGTCTCTATCTCTCACCCTCTCTCTCACTGTCTCCTTCTCTCTCTCTCGGAGGAGTGATAGCCATCACAGTCGTTGGTTTCTTGATGTTCTTCCAGTCTCTGTTCTGCTTTCGAAAATGACCATACCAGAGTTTCCCACTCTCTCTCTGAGCGCAGTGCCCCTGTCTCGCAACTCAACTCAGACTCACCCAGAACTGACTCATAACCTGACTCTGACTCACCCTTAATTAACTCACTCAGATTGCTGTTAGGTAACTCATGATTTAACTGGAACTCAGCCTTGACTGAGTCATGGTTCGCCCTTAATTGACACGTGATTTGAGCCTGACTCACCCTTGGGCATCTCAACGCAGACTCAACCCTGTTCACGACTCTGACTCACCCTTAGCTGACCAGCACCTCTACATGGACTCAACCACAGCAGAGTTTCCCCCTCCCATCTCTAAACACAGTGACCCATGTTACATCTCAACTCGGAATCAACCTTAAATGACTTGCAGCTCTAAATCAACCTTAAATGACTTGCAGCTCTAAATCAACCTTAAATGACTTGCAGCTCTAAATCAACCTTAAATGACTTGCGGCTCTAAATCAACCTTAAATGACTTGCAGCTTTAAATCAACCTTAAATGACTCACAACTCAACTCACTAATAACCAGCTCACAATTTGACTCATCCTCAACTCAACCATGATTTGATTCGCCTTTAATTGATTTCTTGCTTACAGTATACGCAGCCCTAACTGACTCAACACTGTTGCTGTTAACGGAACAATGAATCGACTTGCGCTTAATTGATATGTGACTTGAGTAAGACTCACCCTCAAGTGATTCATGATTTGGATTTGCAAATAAACTTGGACCCATAAAGTTTACTTTTCCAAACGTGGCCTTCATGTTGGAACGCAACTCATTCTTAAAATGACTCAATTCAACTCGTGCTGCACAATGCGCTTATCTGCCTCGTGACTCATGTCTTAAGAGTCACACAACTCAACTCATTTTTCATTCATTCCTGGATTTGTATATTGGCAAATTGGTCTCAACCATAGCAGACTGTTCCTCTCTCTGGCAGTGGCTCATGCTGCAACTCAACTCAGATTCATCCCATAATAACTTCTAACTCAATGCTGACTTGTCCTTAACTGGCTCACGAAGCTAATTTGTTCTTAACTGGCTCATAAAGCTGACGTGTCCTTAACTGGCTCAGGAAGCTGACTTGTCCTTAACTGGCTCACGATGCTGACTTGTCCTTAACTGGCTCACAATGTCGTCTTCTCCTTAACAGGCTTACGACTCTGTCCTGTCCTTAACTGCCTCATGATGCTGACTTGTCCTTAACTGGCTCACAATGCCGATTTGTCCTTAACTGGCTCACGATGCTGACTTGTCCTTAACTGGCTCACAATGTCGTCTTCTCCTTAACAGGCTCACGATGCTGTCCTGTCCTTAACTGGCTCACGATGCTGACTTGTCCTTAACTGGCTCACGATGCTGTTCTGTCCTTAACTGGCTCACGATGCTGACTTGTCCTTAACTGGCTCACGATGCTGACTTGTCCTTAACTGGCTCACGATGCTGTTCTGTCCTTAACTGGCTCACGATGCTGACTTGTCCTTAACTGGCTCACGATGCTGTTCTGTCCTTAACTGGCTCACGATGCTGACTTGTCCTTAACTGGCTCACGATGCTGTTCTGTCCTTAACTGGTTCACAATGTCGTCTTCTCCTTAACAGGCTCACGATGCTGTCCTGTCCTTAACTGGCTCACGATGCTGACTTGTCCTTAACTGGCTCACGATGCTGTCCTGTCCTTAACTGGTTCACAATGTCGTCTTCTCCTTAACAGGCTCACGATGCTGTCCTGTCCTTAACTGGCTCACGATGCTGATTTGTCCTTAACTGGCTCACAATGCTGACTTGTCCTTAACTGGCTCATGATGCTGACTTGTCCTTAACTGGCTCACGATGCTGACTTGTCCTTAACAGGCTCAAGATGCTGTCCTGTCTTTAACTGGCTCATGATGCCAATTTGTTCTTAACTGGCTCACAAAGCTGACTTGTCCTTAACTGGCTTTGTCCAGGCTCACGATGCTGGTTTGTTCTCGGCTCTTAAAGCAGCACTATATAATACTGTTGAAAGTTTTGTTGTTTGTTTACTGAGTTTAGAGAATGAGACCTCTGAAGTGCCATGTGTGCTGTTTTACATGCTCCACTGGAGGAAATTTAGAAAGTACACCCTGTCTTATCTTAACTCAGTCTGAGAAACCACACACAGTAGTCAAACACTGTGCTGAAGCGTTCAGCCTGATAAACCTGACCACTGCAGCTAAACGCCCCCGTCGCCTTCCCGGCCTGCTCTCTGCCAAAGACCCGAAACCTATTTCCACAGGAAAGGGCCGACCTGTTAAACAGCAGAGCTGCAGGGCGGCTGGCATTTACTGAGACTGTGATTTACTCCAGCCTCCAGTGCACGGCAGGTATCCGGGGTACATGACGAAACTTAATAGATCCACCTTAAACTCGCACTGCTTCCTCTCGCCACATCGGCCTGCAGGGTTATTCAGAAACAGGTCTACAAACCTCGCCACAGTACAGGCTGAGGAGCCATGCTCAGGGTGCAGTGTGCTTGAGCGTGGGGTGCTTGGCCGTTCGGCTCTCGCTGGTTTCTCAGCTGTCCAGCTGAATAGCGCCTTGCATTGGCGGTGTTCTTCTAAAGGTGGGCGGGATCTTGATGTTGAAAGAATCCTCAATAAAGCAAAACAGGTAGCCAGGTCGGGCCCCACCAGATATGTGTGTTCAGGGGCCTATAACGTAGAGATCCTGACCTGGCAAGCTGTAAGTCACGCTGATGCGTTACATATGCCATGCAGACGGAGTAGGTTTGGAAACATACCAGCCCTGCCACTTTTAAGAGTGTCTAGCTCAGGGGTAAAATGGTCAGGGGCCATCAGCTTAGATCAAAACAACACCCACACAGGCCAGTCAAATACTTAAATCTGGCAGCATCAAACTGGCATCAAGCCCACTTCCACCTGAACTACACTCATCATCAAAAGAACAGCTGCACCCAGAAGGAGGTGTGGGAGTGCGGTGGTGTTGGGAAGGAAGATAAAGATGACCAGGATCAATAACTGATGATAAATTTAGACTGATATGATCAATATTTATTGAGCTACACATACAGAAGTCTGTCTCTCAGTATGGCGTCGGGCCGCCGTGTTTGCTAACCCAACACGCCAGACGTCTCGGTATGGAGCTGTAGAGGTTCCTAATGGAGTCCTGTGATAATCCATCCCATGCAGCTTGAACATCCTCACACAGTTCCTGCAGATGGTGCGGTAGGGGTGGAGGTGGAGGGACACCAGGCCTTCTGGATGTGTGACAGTAAACCATTCATCTTGGTGCTGACCACGGTGCCTCCACACACGGGTTCGTTGGGCGTCTCCACCAAGACTAGAGCGGGACTCGTCACTGAAGATGACCCGCTGCCATTCTGAGTCACTCCATGACAGTCTGGTACGACACCACTGCAGTCTTTGGTGACGGTGACGTGGTGTTAAGGACAGTCGTGGTAACGGTCTGTGTGCATGTAGTCCTGCGTGGTGCAGCCGTCTGCCAGTGGTGCTGCACTAACAGGATGAAGGCCTGATTCCTTCCGGGTGCGGCTGTTTGTCCTGCTGTTCTGTCCTCTGACCACTGCCTGCTGCTAATCTCCACTTCCCATGAAGGACCACTGCCGTAAGGCCAGCACTGGATCACGCCTTTCTGAAAGCAGGGGCAGTAACTCCGCTCTGCTTGGCCCATTATGAGGTATTTATAAGCGCTGCATGTACTGTGGGGTTTTCCGCTGCCAGTGGCTTCGAATGTTTCCCCTGTGCTGTCATTTAACTTGTGCGGTTAAGTGCCTAAAGAGAGAGCTGCACGCTGCTGAGAGGAACTCTCATGCGGTCTGACTGAGGACTTTGGGTGGCGACGTGCAATCAGCATCAGATGCACAGTCGAGCATGCTCTCAGAGACCTCTCTCATGCACTTCATCATTAATAGCTTTGTTCACCAAGAACACTGACATTTACAGGGAGCGTTGATGCCGGTGCCGCAATGAATCAGGAACACTGGCCGCTTTATCCACTCGCTCACTCGTACACTCGCTCACTCGCTCACTCGTACACACGACGCAGAGACTGGGAGACAGCAGCTCTGCACTGAGAGGCTGCAGGGCTAAGCCAGGAATCAGCCCAGGCGGGAAAAGCCGAAGCTGTAATAATAAACAGAGCCGCGTTTCCCTGCCCGCTCTCATTTACCTCATTTACCACTGAGCCTCAGATCTGAGACACGGCGGTGTGCTAGCCCTTCAGCCATGCGGACTGATTCACCCTTCACACAGAGAGCCCACAGGCCCAGGACCGTTACTCACAGCCCTCATATCAGACATGCTCCATCGCTGTCTCACCAATAACCACGCCCACCCACACTGAATGACCACGCCCACTCACACTGAATAACCACGCCCACTCACCCTCACACTCTCGCTGAATAACCACGCCCACTCACCCTCACACTCTCACTGGATAACCACGCCCACTCACCCACATACTGAATAACCACGCCCACTCATCCTCATACTCTCACTGGATAACCACGCTCACTCTCACTGGATAACCACACCCACTCACCCACATACTCTCACTGAATAACCACGCCCACTCACCCTCATACTCTCACTGGATAACCACACCCACTCACACTCATACTCTCACTGGATAACCACGCCCACTCAACCTCATACTCTCACTGGATAACCACGCCCACACACCCTCATACTCTCACTGGATAACCACGCCCACTCACCCTCATATTCTCACTGGATAACCACACCCACTCACCCTCAAACTCTCACTAGATAACCACGCCCACTCACCATCATACTCTCACCGAATAACCACGCCCACTCATACTGAATAACCACGCCCACTCACCCTCATACTCTCACTGGATAAGCACGCCCACTCACCCACATACTCTCACTGAATTACCACACTCACTCACCCTCATACTCTCACTGGATAACCACGCCCACTCACCCTCATACTCTCACTGGATAACCACGCCCACTCACCCTCATACTCTCACTGGATAACCACGCCCACTCACCCTCATACTCTCACTGGATAACCATGCCCACTCACCCTCATACTGAATAACCACGCCCACTCACACTGAATAACCACGCCCACTCACCCTCATACTCTCACTGGATAACCACGCCCACTCACCCACATACTGAATAACCACGCCCACTCATCCTCATACTCTCACTGGATAACCACGCTCACTCTCACTGGATAACCACACCCACTCACCCACATACTCTCACTGAATAACCACGCCCACTCACCCTCATACTCTCACTGGATAACCACACCCACTCACACTCATACTCTCACTGGATAACCACGCCCACTCAACCTCATACTCTCACTGGATAACCACGCCCACACACCCTCATACTCTCACTGGATAACCACGCCCACTCACCCTCATATTCTCACTGGATAACCACACCCACTCACCCTCAAACTCTCACTAGATAACCACGCCCACTCACCATCATACTCTCACCGAATAACCACGCCCACTCACCCACATACTCTCACTGGATAACCATGCCCACTCACCCTCATACTGAATAACCACGCCCACTCATACTGAATAACCACGCCCACTCACCCTCATACTCTCACTGGATAAGCACGCCCACTCACCCACATACTCTCACTGAATTACCACACTCACTCACCCTCATACTCTCACTGGATAACCACACCCACTCACCCACATACTCTCACTGGATAACCACGCCCACTCACCCTCATATTCTCACTGGATAACCACACCCACTCACCCTCAAACTCTCACTAGATAACCACGCCCACTCACCATCATACTCTCACCGAATAACCACGCCCACTCACCCTCATACTCTCACTGAATAACCACACCCACTCACCATCATACTCTCACTGAATAACCACGCCCACTCACCCTCATACTCTCACTGAATAACCACGCCCACTCACCCTCATACTCTCACTGGATAACCACGCCCACTCACCCTCATACTCTCACTGGATAACCACGCCCACTCACCCACATACTGAATAACCACGCCCACTCATCCTCATACTCTCACTGGATAACCACGCTCACTCTCACTGGATAACCACACCCACTCACCCACATACTCTCACTGAATAACCACGCCCACTCACCCTCATACTCTCACTGGATAACCACACCCACTCACACTCATACTCTCACTGGATAACCACGCCCACTCAACCTCATACTCTCACTGGATAACCACGCCCACACACCCTCATACTCTCACTGGATAACCACGCCCACTCACCCTCATATTCTCACTGGATAACCACACCCACTCACCCTCAAACTCTCACTAGATAACCACGCCCACTCACCATCATACTCTCACCGAATAACCACGCCCACTCACCCTCATACTCTCACTGAATAACCACACCCACTCACCATCATACTCTCACTGAATAACCACGCCCACTCATCCTCATACTCTCACTGAATAACCACGCTCACTCTCACTGAATAACCACGCCCCCTCATCCTCATATTCTCACTGGATAACCACGCCCACTCACCCGTATACTCACTAAATAACCACACCCACTCACCCTCAAACTCTCACTGAATAACCACGCCCACTCACCCTCATACGCTCACTGTATAACCACGCCCACTCATCCTCATACTGTCACTGAATAGCCACGCCCACTCATCGTCATACTGTCACTGAATAACCACACCCACTCACCCACTCATAACCACACCCACTCACCCTCATATTGTCACTGAAATGATCCTCCAGCTAAACCTCCCACTGCTCTACTCATCCTGCAGCAACACAAATCCAGAATGACAGTTGGGAGGAGTTCTCATGGCAGCGTTACGTCTCTCGTCCATAATAAACAGAAGGCGTAGGTGACCTCGTACAGAGTCAGAGAACGGACCAGCAGGGAAAGAGCCTGAACTCACTGACCATGGTTTTCCTGGGTGCAGCAAGGCACATGAGGTCACTGGCTGTAAACGAATAAGGACTATTCTGGGAAGGAAATGACCTCGGTTTCCTCGTACAAGCCTTCACCGAGCTCTGATTTCAACACAGCTGATTTACAGCTCAGTGTAGAAGTCAGAGTATCTGCCCCCACACCACCAGCGTCCTCGTAGACACTCCGATGGGACTATGACTAAGGGTTTGTTTCAGGAGACAAGTGGCTAGTTCAACAGAGCACCTAACTTAGTTCCTCCACGAGCTCCAGGAACCGCTCCAGGAACCGCGTTTCAAAGGCTTCGGCTTTAGCGCTTTGGAGGCGCAGCGGCTAGTGCTGTTTCCTCAGAGCCAGAATGGTCTGGGATCGATTAGGATCAGATTCTCCCCATGTCTGCGAGGGTGTGCTCTGATTTCCTCCCACAGTCCAAAGCCATGCAGTCAGCTGAAGCGAAGATGCTAAATTGCCCCTTGTGTGTTAAGGTGCCTGAATGTGGCCTGTCCAGGGTGTTTCTGGTCTTCCGTCCAATGGGCAACCCCTACGAGCCAGACGGTGCACCGTAGGGCAACCCCTGCAGCTTTTATCACTAGCTGACCAGATAAGATACCATTTTGTGCCAATTGTGATTTTCACACAAGTGAAACACCCACATACACACTCACTAGTGAACACAAACACTAGGGGGCAGTGAGCACCCTTACCCGGAGCGGTGGGCACGGTGGGCACCTATCCACTCCACTCCGGGGAGGAGTTGGTGTTAGGTGCCTTGCTCAAGGGCACCTCAGTCGTTACTGTCAGTTCAGGGAATCGAACCGGCAACCCTCCAGTCACAAGGCTGGTTCCCTAACCTCCAGCCCACGACTGCCCCGTAACCAGTCCAGCTAGTGGTCCAGAAACAATGAAGTTAGAGATCTTGAGCCAACATGTTGGCACCTCGTTCACTGAGGAGCACAACCTCATGTAGAAGACAGGTCCTCATCAGCATTAGTTCCCCGTAAGAGACTGCCTCTCCAACTCCAAATCCTACTTCGTCTATTTCTGAAAAACTTAAAACATGTTCCTCTCAGAGCTGCTCAAAATACCACACATTCTCAGAGGGGACATCTAAACAGTGGTGCTCTTTACGGTGCGCTCCACTCGTTCGGAGTGATGGATGCTGCACACAAACTAAACAGTGCGTTTATCAATATCTGACGCTAACAGCGGCCTGCTGTCCTCCCTTCCTCCTTGTTATGCTCTTCTCCAAGCCTGCAGGCGTCGACTCGGGACACTGAAAGGCCCAGGCTTTGATTCTCAGTGGGACAGAAGTTCTGGTCGCGACTGTGTTTTGGAAATGCAGCAAACGATCCGGTAGCTAAGGAAAACTACACACGGCAGGCTGGAGAAACATTTAGCCTCTGCGTGAGCGTTAGCGATGTGTTCACTGGTCTCCGTACGTACTTGTCTGCAGATGATTTGTTCTAGACAATATCAGACAGAGGGAGGGTTACTCTGCCATGGCTTCAGAGAACGATAGTGGTGTTAGGACAGTAGGGCACAACAATCTAAGAACTAGCCCCCCGGCCTGATCATTACACCTTAGCCAATGATTCATAAATACATAAACACAGAGATAAAGACAAACAACAGAGTGGGGGAGCCGGGGAACTTCTGGAAAGGGCCCCATCCCTGGACTCCATAGTCCTGCTGGGAGACTTTGTCATGTCGGCAATTACTGGGAAACCTAGAAGGGGGTGAAGAACCGCCAGCATGATCCAAACCTGAATGGTGAAATGTCATTGAACTTGGTCATGGACTGTCTATAACGAACACCATGTTTAAACACAGACATACTCCAGGGGTCAAAGGTCAACCATCTGCTTTATAGCAGTTTCCTCTAATTTGAGACCGTATAATCTGGACACTCGGGTGATGAGAGATGCTGAGCTGTCAACCAATCACCATCTGGTGCTCAGGTGAATCAGATGGCACGAAAGACTGGTAATCAGACCTGGAAAGCCCGAGCAAACAGGGAGGGGGAGCTGGCAACTACTGGCAGAGGCCTCTGTACTGGATGATCTGAACTCGTACCTTCAGGAGAACTAGTCTCATGTGCCAGAGGAGGTAGGGGACATGGTGGAAGGTGACCACAAGCATGGGAGAGGTCCTGACAATTACAAGGAGGAGTTTGGAAATGCTATGGAAATAGAGGGTCGGCTTCAAAGAAGTTCTTGACAACCATCCGGCGACTCTGGGCCAGAGGCTCTCGGGGTATCAGATTCTATTTCCTTGGTGAGGATCACTGAGGTAGTTGGCAAGCTACACAGTGGCAAGGCACCGGTGATGGATGAGCTTTGCCCAGAAATGTTTAAGGCTCTGGACGTTGCGGAGCTGTCACGCATCTATGCAATACACAAAGGACCTGTGTTTTAGATTTCTGAAAGGGCGCAGGAGTTTGCCAGTCCAGTCTAGATGAATTTTGTTAACTTGAAGAAAGGTAAATTTTTTCCAGGTTAGGTCCATTTTCCTGGATATTTTGTGGGAGGTTCCTCCAGGAGTATGAGAGGTCAGTATACATTAAGCCAAGCTCATTAAATGTGGGTGTTGGACTCGTCTCAACTCCTGGTTATGAGTCATAGACATAGTGTCAAAGTGTACCTAAGGTCAAGAGGGCATTATGAATGGGCACCAGAAGGTGGAGCCTCTGCTTTCTGCAGATGACAGTGGCCTTTTGGCTTGGTGGGATGGAGGCCTCGAGGGCATACTGGAGCGGTTTGCTGCTGAGTAGCAGTGGTTTTCCAAAGGCCTACTTAATCCAGGTTTAGTCTTAATTTGGATCTGGGAAATAAGCCCATCTGCATAATGACATTTTCTGATCTTCAGGGCCTTCTGGGATATACGGGTAGAAGAGGTCTTGAAGAACGTCTAAACAAATACACCGTGCCCTTTCCTTCAGGGTCACATCCATCACAGCTGGGACACATCGCTGTCCAACAACTCTCCAAGCATCAAACATCAGGACATTTGGGAATTGTCATGTTTTGCATTACACGTGTCAAACACCCTTAGCAAGTGCTGTAACCACGAGAACGTGTTGATGGATCTTTGGAGGGAAAGAATGTCTCTCAGTGATGCATTAAATCTGTCTGAAAGAATTACGATTAGGTCCAAATCCGCAGAGTCAGGGGAGCGATGCTATTTTGAATAATTACTCTGCAGTGACGCTAGCCTTCTATCAGATAGTCCTAATTTGGCATACGCCAAAAGCTTCAGGACCCAGACCTGAGAACGATATCATTTCAAGCGAGGCTAAAACCCTGTGGATCTGTTCCAGGTAATTCCACTGATATTCCGAATCACTTCTTCATCACTAAATCCAAGTCTCTCAGACCGGGTCCGGTGTGAAAGGCTTGAGAAAGTCAGAACTGTGTACAGTGGTGGTGAATGGAACCAGACATCCACCTCTAAAAAGCCCCTCCACATACATTTATTAGATAGAATGGTTATTAATACGCTGCCTGATATCTGAGACACTGGTTTAGTATTAAATAGTTTATGACTCATAGTTTTGTCCAGTTTTTTTTTTTTTTGGCCCTATACCATTTATTTGAAATACCATCATGGTTGACCGATGTACACAGGACATCATAGACAGCAGCAATCCCCACTTACTCACAAGGTTCACGTGTGGTAAAGAAGGGTCCCTGCAATTCATATTTTCACATCCCACCCTTTCAATGATTTTCTTAACATCTGCAAAAATGACTTGTGCACAAATTTTGAGAAAATAACGCAATAATAAATTCATAAATACATAAATAAATAAATAAATAAATAACTGTGACACAATTCCCCATAAAGAGCGAAGTCAGTTGAGGAGCCTGGCGTGTCTGAAATCTGCCTTTATGAGATTATCGTGCCTAATAACTAATGAAGCTTATCATCTTTCTGTGTAAACTACCACACACTGTTCTGAACCGTGTGCAGTCATGTCTGAGAGACTCGATTATGTTGTTTATGCCGTATGACAGGCTGTTTTCGATAATTGGTGCGTGTGAGCTGCAGTAGTGTGCAGTTTTACTAACTGGATAATCGTGTACATTTGTTTTTGTTTACTTAAATATTAAATATCTTCTCATTCCTGCTGTACAAATGATTAACCGCCCCCATGTCTCTCAGGATGCGTTCGGTCCTACATCATGCCAGACCACTTGGCTGTTAGGACTGCAGTCGTCCTGTTAAGAACTGCACCCCCTTGGCTAAGCCTGATCAGGAGATGCTGAGGTTCGGTCTCTGAGCGCTGAGTCCTAGTTGAATGTTGTGAGTCTGAGTCAAGTCACCGGGTTGTGAATACTAATGGACTCTCTGGTATGTGAGTCTGAGTCAAGTCACTGGGATGTGAGTCCTTGTTTAATTCGAGTTGTGAGTCTGAGTCAAGTTTCTGAGGGGTGAGTCAGATCTCAGAGATGAGTGTCCTAGTCGAATCGCAAGTTCTTGTAGAGTCTCTGTGGGACGGGTTCAAATCAAGTTTCTGAGTCTAGGTCAATTATCAATTTGCACATCCAGTATTTGTGGTGCAAGCCTGGGTCAGGTCTCTGAAGTATGAGTGCTAGCTGAATCTCTAAGTTGTGAATCTGAAGTCCGAATCAAGTTGTGAGTCAAAGTGCGAGTGAAGAGTGAAGTCTCTGGGTTTCAAGTCCTTGTCAAGTCACTGAGTTGCAAGTTCGGGTTGAGTCTCTGAAGGATAAGTCAGAATCCAGTCTCAGAGGTGGGAGTCCTAGTAAAATCTCTGAGATAAAAGTCTGAGTCAAGTCACTGAGTTGAGGATCCGAGTCTCTGAGGGCCTTCGTCTCCAGTTTCCTCTGAGAACCTCTTTTGTTAGAAGTTTTAAAGAAAAGGTTTAGAGAAATGATCTGTAACTAAAGGTCAGTTAGATTACCGGAGAAGTTTTATTAAGCCTGCAATTGCAGCAGCTAGCATACATGCTAATTAAACGTCTTATTCTTTTAAAGGTTTACTGTGTGTAGCGTTTCCTCCTGTCCATCAAATAGAAGGTTATTCTACAATGCAAGGCTAGCTCTTTGAGGAAACTGCCACTCCAGTAATGACCTCACATGACCCTAGCAAACCTGTCAAACAATATCCCTCATGTTAGGTCAGGGACATTTAGTGCAGTATGGCTTTTCTGTCCTCAGGCTGGAATTTCGAGAGTCGTTAGTCCAACTCGAGGTGTAAGTCAGGGTTGAGTCGTGGGACAACATTTGGTGCAACTCGAGTCCAAGTTGCTGACTCTTGTCCCAATCTCTGATCGAGAATGTGGCTTGTGATGGAGAGCAGAAGCCATATCCCTGTCTCTCACTCTTTCTCTACGTCTTTCTGGATATTCTTGTCGTCTGTTAGCTGGAGGTAAAGGTCTCTAAGATGAGGACCCTAACCATGGTTTGTTAAGGTTCTATCCTGTCTGGCGTTAAAGGTTAGTGTGTAGAATTTCGGCTTCCACTAAGAGCAGCCTATAGCTGAACTGAATCCAAATTCAGGAAAATTACATTTACAGGCATCGTGGTCATTTTGGAGCACCTTAGCTCGGTAGCCTGTGAATCTAGGTGCACAGTAAATTCCTATGGAGATGGGAAACATGCCTGTCGTTGGCTACTCAGATTATGGGGCAGTCGTGGGCTGGAGGTTAGGGACCCAGCTTTGTGACTGGAAGTTTGTCAGTTTGACCATCTGAACTGACAGAGTATGACTGGAGTGCCCTTGAGGACCACTCGTAACCTCAAGTGGGAAAGGCTGCCCACTGCTCTGGGCATCCTGGAGAACCATCCTGTCAGAACCAGCAGCTTGATGCGTGACCGCTGCCATGCGATAAAAAAGACGAAGTGCATCAGGGCACTAGGTTCAGAGCATCGTTCAGAGCCTCTGAGTGTCCATCCTTTCACCCATCTTTCTGTCTACTCATCTTCCTGCCACTAATCTACCTCTGGAGCAGTGTCCAGAGACAGTCCTGTTGCCTGAGACAGTAAGACCCTGACTTTGTCCTGGCCCCTGCTCCTGATCTACTCCCAGTTCCAGTTCCTTGTGTAGCAACTGCCCAGGGCTTCATAGGGAGCCCCAGTTCCGACTACCCAAGCATGGCCAGCCATGGGTCTGCCCCCTTGTAAATCTCTAGGCCCCATCTCTGGTGTCTCAGGAAGCCAGCCCAAATCTGATTATGGCATATCCAGATTTCTTTAAAAGTTTGGACAGCTGAAATCTGGTTTCTGCAAATCCACTTCATACCACATTTGAAGGTGTTTTTACTACAGCTAAAATTCAAAAATGTCAGAACCTAATAAAACCATTTCTCCAGTAAGTACTTTACTATAGGCTACTGACTTGTCCTGTTATTATGCTGTTAAAACATTAATAATTATAAAATAACTGTCAAAATAACTTTTGAATTTTGTTAATATAATATAATAATATAATAATTGAGCTTCAGCAGCTGTTTAAATTATAATCTCATTTATAAAATTATTCACCGACGGCCCTGAAACTAACTGCAACTAAAAAGTCCACTTACAGAACATCTGGAACTAGAACCTGCGTGTTGGTAACTCTCTTGAGACTTTATTAACTCACGAATAAATTACTTTTAACGTTTCTGCTTATTAAGTTGATTGTACTTTGGAGTTCTTCCATAAATCTGTCCCCCAAAACAGTCCACCATGCAAACACACATCAACACAGCCAAGTTGTCTGGGTCTGAGCTGATCTCAGATGGTCCGAAAGACAACGGAAATGGGTGCGGTGGTCCCAAGGAGCCCCCCGTTTCAACATGTTTTGGGGAATAATAAAATAGACATTGAGTTCCTCATGCTATGGCATGGGTGATTTACATATCGTCACTGTCTTACACTGTTTACATTATGTAACAATTTCATGACGAATGGACCAACAGACCCGGCCCGAAACAGCTTGTAGAGAGGTCTGGTTCCATTGACTTACATTAAAATGACGGAAGGTCCCTCTGCTGTAAAGCTGCCATTTTGGAGATACTTGTTTTTGATGTGTGCGTTTTTGTGTGAAAGCATGTACTGTGATTTTAGGCAGATATATGCTGCCTGGATTCAGAGTGGGTTGGTGTGAAATGGTTGATTGTAGACACTTTGGTGGTGATAGGAACCAGGGGTCCCACATGTGTCAGTTTTTGTATGCAGTATTGATAGTAAATATAGAAAACATGCTGGTAAACCTGAACATCTGGGGACTATTCTGCATCACAACACCCCACACGTACAGGGGTTGGACAATGAAACTGAAACACCTGGTTTTAGACCACAGTCATTTATTAGTATGGTGTAGGGCCTCCTTTTGCGGCCAATACAGCGTCAGTTGGTCTTGGGAATGACATATACTGCGTCCTGCACAGTGGTCAGAGGGAGTTTAAGCCATTCCTCTTGCAGGATAGTGGCCAGGTCACTACGTGATGCTGGTGGAGGTTCGTCCTTCTTGGTGGTATGCTGACATTACCCTGGATACCGTGGCTCTTGATACATCACAAAGACTTGCTGTCTTGGTCACAGATGCGCCAGCAAGACGTGCACCAACAGTCTGTCCTCTTTTGAACTCTGGTATGTCCCATAATGCTGTGTGCATTGCAGTATTTTGAGCAGAACTGTGCTCTTACCTGCTAACTGAACCTTCACACTCTGCTCTTACTGGTGCAATGTGCAGTTAATGAAGATTGGCCACCAGGCTGGTCCAATTTAGCCATGAGACCTCCCACACTAAAATGACAGGTGTTTCAGTTTCACTGTCCAACCCCTGTGTGTACTCCTCCACCATGAATGTTTTCTACAATCCATGTAGGTCCTATATTTGGAGTCATATTGATGAAATTGAAGGAGCTAGGTCTGCACCCAGGCCCTGAGGGTTAATCACATGATGAGTAAGACTGAAGCTGTTGTTTATGAGCTCAGCTCATGGACAGGACAGTCTGTCTGAGAGGACGCTATAAAATAACCAAAAGCTCATGTCCCTGCGTGCACCAGTGGGCCGAGGCTGTGCAGCGGTACATGTGAAACATAAAAACCCAGAGCCAGAGACGGGGATGCTCGGAAGCCTCGCGCCGCACTCACAGACACAAACACGCACCGTCCGGGACATGGGCGAGTTCAAAAGACATTAAAGACCCCCCGCCCCCCCCATTCAAAACATCTAAAAAACAGTCAGATGTTTTCCACTGGAAAGGCACCACCCAGTGGAGAGACGCAGAGCGCACTGAATTACATCAGAGAGAAAGAGAGAGGGAGAGGAGGAGAGGAGAGAGGGGGGGAGGAAAATTCTTCAAGTATGAGAAAATTTTACAGCTCCCCTCCCTCCTGCACTCTTTCTCTTTCTTTTCTACCCCCTCCCTCCATCCCTCCCTCCCTCTTAGCCAGTCAATCAGTGCTTTCTAAGATCAGAGATAGACTGGGAGATGAGGAGAGAGAAGGCCTTAAGTGACTGACTGAGAGCTGACCCAGAGCATCAGGACACCGGGACCCCTCAGGTAAGACCCTTTCGGGGCTATTCTTTGAAATGCTGCGGTCAGATCTCTGCTGTGCTTACCTGTGTCCTGTAAAGGTCAGTGCAGCCCAGCTCCGGTGCTGGTGTGTTGATTTCCTGAGTGTAAACGAGTAAACAGGTTTTATATATATATATATATATATACATTCTAATACAGATTAATAACAAACCCCCAGATATTAGTACGTCCTGCTGTTCACTTATTTCATCTTTAATGTGACTGGAGTAACTCAGAGGGTCTTCTATTACACATACCTGAGTATCTGTAAATCCCTTTTACATTTTATATATTATATATTATTATATATTTTATATAGATTATTTCTCAGTTATAGAAGCACACGAAGGCATTCTGCAGAAAGTGCCAAGTGAGGATTCACTGTAATGGAGACATCTTAATCTGTTTTGTATGTGATGATGTAACCGGTTTGTGTGGTCTTGTTATGATAAGATAATGAGACAGTCGTTTATTATTATCCCACATGGAGAAAAGAGCACCATAACAGCAGAATATACAGCAAACAGATGCAAAACTTATAGAAAATATAAAATATAAGAAGTTAAAAAAAGAAAAATGTTTTTGGGAAAAGCCAGCACATGAACCTTACAGATGAACAGCTTGCATGATTTCTACTGAAGGCAAGACGGAATGAAGTGCATGCGTGACAGAATTTAAACGAGGTAGGGTTAGAGTTAGGGGTCGTCAGGGCTGCAGGTCTGTAGGTCTGTAACTCTGGGAGGTAGGGTTAGAGTTAGGGGTCGTCAGGGCTGCAGGTCTGTAGGTCTGTAACTCTGGGAGTTAGGGGTCGTCAGGGCTGCAGGTCTGTAACTCTGGGAGTTAGGGTCAGAGTTAGGGGTCGTCAGGGCTGCAGGTCTGTAGGTCTGTAACTCTGGGAGTTAGGGGTCGTCAGGGCTGCAGGGCTGCAGGTCTGTAACTCTGGGAGGTAGGGTTAGAGTTAGGGGTCGTCAGTGCTGCAGGGCTGCAGGTCTGTAACTCTGGGAGGTAGGGTTAGAGTTAGGGGTCGTCAGGGCTGCAGGTCTGTAGGTCTGTAACTCTGGGAGTTAGGGGTCGTCAGGGCTGCAGGTCTGCAGGTCTGTAACTCTGGGAGTTAGGGGTAGAGTTAGGGGTCGTCAGGGCTGCAGGTCTGTAGGTCTGTAACTCTGGGTGTTAGGGGTAGAGTTAGGGGTCGTCAGGGCTGCAGGTCTGTAACTCTGGGAGTTAGGGGTCGTCAGGGCTGTAGGTCTGTAACTCTGGGAGGTAGGGTTAGAGTTAGGGGTCGTCAGGGCTGCAGGTCTGTAGGTCTGTAACTCTGGGAGGTAGGGTTAGAGTTAGGGGTCGTCAGTGCTGCAGGGCTGCAGGTCTGTAACTCCTGGGCTTTCGGGTTAGAGTTAGGGGTCGTCAGGGCTGCAGGTCTGTAGGTCTGTAACTCTGGGAGGTAGGGTTAGAGTTAGGGGTCGTCAGTGCTGCAGGGCTGCAGGTCTGTAACTCTGGGAGTTCGGGTTAGAGTTAGGGGTCGTCAGGGCTGCAGGTCTGTAGGTCTGTAACTCTGGGAGGTAGGGTTAGAGTTAGGGGTCGTCAGGGCTGCAGGGCTGCAGGTCTGTAACTCTGGGATGCTCACGTATTAAACCGAGCATAACC
Organism: Prochilodus magdalenae; assembly: GCA_024036415.1. Classification (NCBI taxonomy): domain Eukaryota; kingdom Metazoa; phylum Chordata; class Actinopteri; order Characiformes; family Prochilodontidae; genus Prochilodus; species Prochilodus magdalenae. Next base: position 39,449 of record JAMWET010004640.1, on the reverse strand, counting down.
CATATCAGTCTGAGAAACGAGAGGGTCCCACATGTTCTCAGAACAGCTGAACAATCACAGTTACTGAGAGGCACCAGGACAGACCAGCACATACTTCCCCCGGGCACACTCGTTTCACTTCTTCCCCCGGGCACACTCGTTTCACTTCTTCACTCGGGCACACTCATTTCACTTCTTCACTCGGGCACACTCGTTTCACTTCTTCACCCGGGCACACTCGTTTCACTTCTTCACCCGGGCACACTCATTTCACTTCTTCACTCGGGCACACTCGTTTCACTTCTTCACCCAGGCACACTCATTTCACTTCTTCACCCAGGCACACTCATTTCACTTCTTCACTCGGGCACACTCGTTTCACTTCTTCACTCGGGCACACTCATTTCACTTCTTCACTCGGGCACACTCGTTTCACTTCTTCACCCGGACACTCTCGTTTCACTTCTTCACTCGGGCACACTCGTTTCACTTCTTCCCCCGGGCACACTCGTTTCACTTCTTCACCCGGGCACACTCGTTTCACTTCTTCACCCGGACACTCTCGTTTCACTTCTTCACTCGGGCACACTCGTTTCACTTCTTCCCCCGGGCACACTCGTTTCACTTCTTCACCCGGGCACACTCGTTTCACTTCTTCCCCCCGGCACACTCATTTCACTTCTTCACTCGGGCACACTCGTTTCTCACAGTGCTGTAAAAACTGAACCACGTGTGACAGGTCGAAATGGCCTTTATGTCTCCTGCAGGACCGGGGGGATGAGAGCGGGGAGAGTAACGTGTGAGCTTGTTTGCATAATTAAGCTCTGGAGTTTCAAAGCCAGTGTGTTATACTTGTGTTTATAGAAGGGCCTCTGCACACGCTGGTGGCCGCTTCCGCTGCATCTCTCTGTGTGCTGGTGATGGATGTAAGAAAGAGAGAGAGAGTGAAGTCATGAAGCCGGGAGTGTAGAGATGTGTAGAACACAGACCCAGACTGCCTGATATAGGGGCGTCTGGGGAGGAGAGTATGTATAGATCAGCAGGAGGTGACTCTCCGTGTGAGCTGAGAGACAGAGAGAGAGAGAGAGAGAGGGAGGTACAGAGAGAGAGAGAGAGAGAGAGAGAGAGAGAGAGAGAGAGAGCGAGAGGGAGAGAGTGAGAGAGAGAGAGAGAGAGAGAGAGAGAGAGAGAGAGAGGCAGGCTGTGGTGTGAAGGAGGTGACTCTCCGTGTGAGCTGAGAGACAGAGAGAGAGAGAGAGAGAGAGAGAGAGAGAGAGAGAGGTAGAGAGAGAGAGAGAGAGAGAGAGAGAGAGAGTATAGATCAGCAGGAGGTGACTCTCCGTGTGAGCTGAGTGGATGAGATGATTTATTCAGCAGTGTGATTCTGAGATTTACAGGTCTGGGTTTTTCCTGAGGACTGTAAATGGAATAACCTGTTGCTGTTCCAAGGTGTCCCCCTGCCGCCTCCTCTCTCCCTTCTCTGCTACTGTTTCTGTCCCAGCGTTCCTTCCCCTCCTCTGTGTCATGAGGGAAACAGGATGTTGTGGACATGTTGTTTTCTTTTATCCATCACTGAGTAGCAGCAGGTTGCAGAGTGAGGCTGCGCTGGACACATCTGCGTTAGTGCTGCAGCTCCTGAGCAGGGAAGAGGTCGCCTGGGGGCGGGCAGGGTTCTGCTGCTACATGTTTTAATGCGTGTTTAAACACTGAGAGGAAGTTTATGATATTTGCTTTATCTGGTTTTATTTGGCACACAGACACTGAGGGTACATGGCACAGTTGTGCTGTAGGACAGAACGGTCCCTGTGCCATGCTGCAGGATGAAGTTGTGGCCATAAAGCGTTTTACAAATCCTGCACTGTGCTGCAGACTAGACATGTCTAACTTCCAACAGAGCAGCATGTTCTGCACTATGCTGACGGACAAAGTGGTTCAAGAGATGTACAGTATAGAGCAGCATAGAGCAGTCACTGTGCAGTGTTTCAGGATTGAGTGGTCCAGTAGGTGTACTGTATAGAGCAGTCACTGTGCCGTGTTTCAGGATTGAGTGGTTCAGTAGGTGTACTGTATACAGCAGTCACTGTGCAGTGTTTCAGGATTGAGTGGTTCAGTAGGTGTATTGTATAGAGCAGTCACTGTGCAGTGTTTCAGAGTTGAGTGGTTCAGTAGGTGTATTGTATAGAGCAGTCACTGTGCTGTGTTTCAGGACTGAGTGGTCCAGTAGGTGTACTGTATAGAGCAGTCACTGTGCAGTGTTTCAGGATTGAGTGGTCCAGTAGGTGTACTGTATAGAGCAGTCACTGTGCAGTGTTTCAGGGTTGAGTGGTCCAGTAGGTGTACTGTATAGAGCAGTCACTGTGCAGTGTTTCAGGATTGAGTGGTCCAGTAGGTGTATTGTAGAGAGCAGTCACTGTGCTGTGTTTCAGGCCTGAGTGGTCCAGTAGGTGTACTGTATAGAGCAGTCCCTGTGCAGTGTTTCAGGATTGAGTGGTTCAGTAGGTGTACTGTATAGAGCAGTCACTGTGCAGTGTTTCAGGATTGAGTGGTCCAGTAGGTGTACTGTATAGAGCAGTCACTGTGCAGTGTTTCAGGATTGAGTGGTTCAGTAGGTGTACTGTATAGAGCAGTCACTGTGCAGTGTTTCAGGGTTGAGTGGTCCAGTAGGTGTATTGTATAGAGCAGTCACTGTGCTGTGTTTCAGGATTGAGTGGTCCAGTAGGTGTATTGTATAGAGCAGTCACTGTGCAGTGTTTCAGGATTGAGTAGTCCAGTAGGTGTATTGTATAGAGCAGTCACTGTGCAGTGTTTCAGCATTGAGTGATCCAGTAGGTGTATTGTATATAGCAGTCACTGTGCAGTGTTTCAGGATTGAGTGGTCCAGTAGGTGTACTGTATAGAGCAGTCACTGTGCTGTGTTTCAGGATTGAGTGGTTCAGTAGGTGTACTGTATAGAGCAGTCACTGTGCAGTGTTTCAGGGTTGAGTGGTCCAGTAGGTGTATTGTATAGAGCAGTCACTGTGCAGTGTTTCAGGGTTGAGTGGTCCAGTAGGTGTACTGTATAGAGCAGTCACTGTGCAGTGTTTCAGGGTTGAGTGGTCCAGTAGGTGTACTGTATAGAGCAGTCACTGTGCAGTGTTTCAGGATTGAGTGGTTCAGTAGGTGTACTGTATACAGCAGTCACTGTGCAGTGTTTCAGGATTGAGTGGTTCAGTAGGTGTACTGTATAGAGCGTCACTGTGCAGTGTTTCAGGGTTGAGTGGTTCAGTAGGTGTACTGTATAGAGCAGTCACTGTGCAGTGTTTCAGGGTTGAGTGGTTCAGTAAGTGTACTGTATAGAGCAGTCACTGTGCAGTGTTTCAGAGTTGAGTGGTTCAGTAGGTGTATTGTATAGAGCAGTCACTGTGCTGTGTTTCAGGACTGAGTGGTCCAGTAGGTGTGCTGTATAGAGCAGTCACTGTGCAGTGTTTCAGGATTGAGTGGTCCAGTAGGTGTATTGTATAGAGCAGTCACTGTGCAGTGTTTCAGGATTGAGTGGTCCAGTAGGTGTACTGTATAGAGCAGTCACTGTGCAGTGTTTCAGGATTGAGTGGTCCAGTAGGTGTATTGTATAGAGCAGTCACTGTGCAGTGTTTCAGGATTGAGTGGTCCAGTAGGTGTACTGTATAGAGCAGTCACTGTGCAGTGTTTCAGGGTTGAGTGGTTCAGTAGGTGTACTGTATAGAGCAGTCACTGTGCAGTGTTTCAGGCTTGAGTGGTCCAGTAGGTGTACTGTATAGAGCAGTCACTGTGCAGTGTTTCAGGATTGAGTGGTCCAGTAGGTGTACTGTATAGAGCAGTCACTGTGCAGTGTTTCAGGATTGAGTGGTCCAGTAGGTGTACTGTATAGAGCAGTCACTGTGCAGTGTTTCAGAGTTGAGTGGTCCAGTAGGTGTATTGTATAGAGCAGTCACTGTGCAGTGTTTCAGGATTGAGTGGTCCAGTAGGTGTATTGTATAGAGCAGTCACTGTGCAGTGTTTCAGGGTTGAGTGGTCCAGTAGGTGTACTGTATAGAGCAGTCACTGTGCAGTGTTTCAGGGTTGAGTGGTCCAGTAGGTGTATTGTATAGAGCAGTCACTGTGCAGTGTTTCAGGATTGATTGGTCCAGTAGGTGTATTGTATAGAGGAGTCACTGTGCAGTGTTTCAGGGTTGAGTGGTCCAGTAGGTGTACTGTATAGAGCAGTCACTGTGCAGTGTTTCAGGGTTGAGTGGTCCAGTAGGTGTATTGTATAGAGCAGTCACTGTGCAGTGTTTCAGGATTGAGTGGTCCAGTAGGTGTATTGTATAGAGCAGTCACTGTGCAGTGTTTCAGGATTGAGTGGTCCAGTAGGTGTATTGTATAGAGCAGTCACTGTGCAGTGTTTCAGGGTTGAGTGGTCCAGTAGGTGTACTGTATAGAGCAGTCACTGTGCAGTGTTTCAGGGTTGAGTGGTTCAGTAGGTGTACTGTATAGAGCAGTCACTGTGCAGTGTTTCAGGATTGAGTGGTCCAGTAGGTGTATTGTATAGAGCAGTCACTGTGCAGTGTTTCAGAGTTGAGTGGTCCAGTAGGTGTATTGTATAGAGCAGTCACTGTGCAGTGTTTCAGGATTGAGTGGTCCAGTAGGTGTATTGTATAGAGCAGTCACTGTGCAGTGTTTCAGGATTGAGTGGTTCAGTAGGTGTGCTGTATAGAGCAGTCACTGTGCAGTGTTTCAGGATTGAGTGGTTCAGTGCAGTAGGTGCAGTGTGCTGTATAGAGCAGTCACTGTGCAGTGTTTCAGGATTGAGTGGTTCAGTAGGTGTACTGTATAGAGCAGTCACTGTGCAGTGTTTCAGGATTGAGTGGTTCAGTAGGTGTACTGTATAGAGCAGTCACTGTGCAGTGTTTCAGGGTTGAGTGGTTCAGTAGGTGTACTGTATAGAGCAGTCACTGTGCTGTGTTTCAGGATTATAACAGCATGGTGTGTTGTAAGGTAAGACAGCGCCAGCACTGTGCTGCTGTGCTGTAGTGTAGGATAGAGTGATCACTGTGTTGCAGGCCAGAATGCTCTGCCCAGCATCCATGCATGTCCCCCATGTGTTTCAGGTTTTTTTTTTTTTTTACAGCATGAAACTCCACATGGCTAACAGAACCAGCAGAGATCTGTTGCAGGGGTCAGCAGCAGGGTGCAAGGTCACAGAACTCGGGCACATATGCTAAGCAAAGACCAATGTGGGACCAACATGACTGGAACGTTGTATCCTGCACTGTTCATGTTAAACTTACATCACAGCTAGTTAATCACACGCACATTCAACTGCTTTCCACTGGATTAGTAAACAGGCAGACGATATTAAACAGCACCCGACTGAAATTCTGCCATTACGTAAGAGTCTTTCACTCGGAGAGCTCGTCATGCTGCTGCCACCACCATGGGGACCTCATGCACCCATTCCAACACCCATATAAAGCCTGGGTTTATTGTTTGCCTGTTTACTGAAACAGATAGCTCTGCTTCACGCAGCTCTGACGCTGCGCTTATACAGGAGACATTCCCTGAATGATTGTGATCCATTAGCTGTTATGCTTCAGTTCGGTTTCAGTGCTTCAGGGCAGCACTCCAAAACCCAGAGCGTAGGAGCTCGGTTCCAGCTATTCAGAGACGGGTGCTGAATACAAGGCTCCTTCAGTTTTCAAGATAAGTAGTTTAATGAGCACATATAAACTTATTAATATGCATATATTAGGGTTAATTACGTCCAAATCATGAGAGCAATCCTTTACTGGTGAAGTATCTCTCTGAGCATCTGGCCCAAAACTCTGTAGGGTCCATGTGTGAAAATGTACAGGAGCCAAGATGTTAAGGAAAGGTCAGCATGTTGCACCATGAACATAATCTAATAACCAAGTATATCCAGTCTACCCTGCCTTTCCAATTATAGAGTCCAGGGTTTTTACCCAGTCCCAGCCTTGTTACTTGTTACTCCTATCTCTGTTCATCAAGGCTTCAAGCTAAAGGTTCCTCGTGGCCCAGACACAAACATATTTACTAGGCACTCATGTCCAGAACAACCTACAGCGTTAATGGTGTCACTGATGGTGTGCTTGGCTGCAGACTGCATGCTGTACTGTATGATGACAGTAGGGGGCGCAGGTGTTGCAATGTCAGCTCAAATCTGCATTTTATGGGACCACAATTTTGAGAACACTGGATTCTAGGGCTGTCCTGGATGCTCTGTTTTGGGCCCTGGAACGTGGGCAGGAATCAGGAATGAACATACAAAGCTTTACCCTTATGGGGGGCCGTAAGGGGGGTGGGTGAGAAAACCTGTCAACTGCTTCATCCACCAGGTTAACTGCTTTCCTTACCAGGCATTGTGGCCCACCAGCCTCTCTTAGCACCAGGGGGTATTAGAACAGTGCATGCATGTACTACGAAGGAGTAAGGGTCATACAGCGGACCCCCAGTAGGAGTCTTTCATTCATACAAGAGCTTTTTACTTGCTTACAGGTGGAGTGGTGGAGCTGTCAGTCAATTCAAAATTAATGCACCGTGTCTTTGAGTCGCGCAAGTTCCGCCACAGGACTTCAGTATATGGCTATAAGTCTATGAGCTTCCGTTTTATTTTCGTTTCTGTGTGATTCTTGGGAATAACAGTGGGAATTAAGTGCCGTTTCTGAGAGTGGAGGTCGGGAGCCAGTCCAGGAATCTGCTGGAGCCTATAATTTCATTATGTTAAAATGTTGTAGCTAATTCGCATGTCAAGAAAATCTCAACTTAACTCTTTTTTCCTGAATTACAGCTACAAGTCAACTGCTCCCACAGGAAACTGCGGGTTCTGCTGGTTCAGGGTTAGGGAAATGTCCCATGGTCTCAGGTCTGGTCCTGGATAGCTCAGGTTTGAGTTTTAGCTGCTGAGTTAAAGCAGATCCACCGGGGCAGGTAAACACAGGAATGTGCTCGGGTGTGATACTCAGCAGAACCACTGGCTAATTTATTAATGATCAAACCCCTGAGGAGGTCATGAAGGGAAGCAGGTGTACCTGAGCATGGATAATAAAAATCTGGTGTAGATGGGGGTCCTAGGACTAAGACTGAGATGGTGGGTGATGCTAAGTGATTAGAGAGTTATGGAGTTAAGAGCCTGATCTCTGGGCAGCAATGAGGAGAGTGTGTAGCCGGCGGAGTGTCACTGGGGTGTTCATGGGGTGCACAGATCAGTGAGGCTTTATCTGGCGTTATACGGGCTGCCTTTGTGGCTCATTTCCTCTGGCAAAGTGAAGGACACAAACTGACCGCCAGTAGTGGACGCACTGAGTCGAGTCCAACAGCAGAACTGCTGGTTTGACCCTGGGGATTTCCAAAGCATGCCTCACCATGTACTAACCAGCTGATCTACAGCACGTGGCTTCTTTGTTGTAGGTTATGACGTGGCTTTAAGAGAGGTGGAGAATCAGGTGGTGGACCTGCCCAGCACAGAAGAGTGAGGACCACCAAGATCAACACCAGAGACTCATCGATACAGGAAGGAGGTTTCACAGGTTCTCCCAGAGTCCTGAGGCGTTCACCTGAAAAACATGACCCTCCTCCTCCAGCTCATCCTCATCCTCCTCCCGAGCCCCGCCCTGTTAACCCATGGTGGTGCTCTTCTCTCGGTGTCTCAGCGCATCACCAGGGACACCAAAGGCCAGCCCATTAAGCTGATGGTTTCTGAGCCATGCTTGCAGGGCAGCGAATCCTGTGACCCAAGCGAGGCAAAGGGGAAGGAGGTGGAGCTGGAGCCGGGATCGCCCCTGGTTCTGACTCACCGGATCCGCCTAGTGCAAGGCTCTGGCGCGGGCTGTGGGGGATGCGAAGCTGATTTTGCCGCGCTTCGAGAACGTATCGAGAGACTTGAGAGAGAGGTGTCTGAGCTGAGGGAGAAGTGCGGTGGGTCGGAGGGGGGCTGCTGCACCTCCCAGCAGAGTCAAGGTACAACTGGGCACAACACTGTCAGAAACCACATCAGTACAGATGATGCTAACTGGTGGAGTGTAAGCTTTGCATTAATGATGGAGTTGCATGAAAGGTGTAGCTGTAGTGTAAAACTGTTGAAGCAAACCTGTCTTAATTTTGAATTAGGATAAAATATAAACACATAAATAATTATATATGTATAAATATTAACATATGATATATATATATATACAGAGAGAGAGAGAGAGACACAGAGAGAGAGAGAGAGATACAGAGAGGAGAGAGAGAGTGAGAGAGATAGAGAGAGAGAGAGACAGAGACACAGAGAGAGAGAGAGAGAGAGAGAGAGAGAGAGAGAGACAGAGAGACAGAGACAGAGAGAGAGAGAGATAGAGACAGAGAGAGAGAGACAGAGAGTGAGAGAGATAGAGAGACAGAGAGAGAGATTGAGACAGAGTGAGAGAGAGAGAGAGAGAGAGAGACACAGAGAGAGAGACAGAGAGAGAGAGAGAGAGAGAGACAGAGAGAGAGAGAGAGAGAGAGAGAGAGACAGAGAGAGAGAGAGAGACAGAGAGAGAGACAGAGAGAGAGAGAGACAGAGAGAGAGAGAGAGAGACACAGAGAGAGAGAGAAAGAGAGAGAGAGAGAGAGAGAGAGAGAGAGAGAGAGAGAGAGAGAGAGAGAGAGAGAGAGAGAGAGACAGAGAGAGACAGAGAGAGAGAGAGAGAGAGAGAGAGAGAGAGAGAGAGAGAGAGAGAGAATTGAATAATAACATGATAAAACTATGTGACTAATGAGCAGCATGATTGACAGCTCTCTGTCCAACCCTCCCAGCCTGCTCCGCCCCCTACAGAGCTGAACTCATGAATCAGTTTTTAAAGGTTTGGTGGCTGCTCCAGGGCAACAGTTAAACCATGTTTACCGTTTCACCGCATGAACAAGATTAGGCTAATTAGCCGGAGAACCTCCCCACCAGGCATACGCTCATTAGCAGAGCCAAGCCATGATCACATTACGGGTTTGGCAGCATGGGCACTGATGTCAGTTATTCGCTCAGGATTCAGGTCCCACCCGAACGCTTTCACCGTGCTTCAGCTAGGCTTCAGCTCCACTCATCTCTTCTTCACACGCTCATGTCTTTCAGCACAGTCTGAAACGCGTGCAGAAGAAGGTAGCGCTGGAGTCATGATGAACCTCATACGGTTAGAGCGGTAAAGCCTAATCACTGTGCTCATAAAGCAACACTGCACGTTAGGGATTCAAAATCTGAAACACATTGGAGTTTGACATTTCCCTGACTGGCTCCCTGAGCAGCTAATACCCATCATGGCTTCAAGTTACACTAAGAGTGACTCGAGTAAACGAGGACTCTAAATCAGCTCAGGTGTAAAGTACGAGCGATGCCACTGATCCTGACTTACCCTTCTGAATCCATGCAGTGTAATTGTGGTGGTTTACTTATCTTACTCCCCTCCAGGAGCAGGCTGCACCACGGTGCGTCCACCAACAGACGAGTGTCCAGACGACTGCAGTGACCAGGGCCGCTGTGTGGATGGGAAGTGTGAATGTTTCCCGGGGTTCAGTGGGCCGGACTGCAGCCAGTCCAACTGCCCAGGCAACTGCAACGACAAGGGAAAGTGCGTGAACGGCCAGTGCGTGTGCGACCCCGGCTTCACCGGTCCGGACTGCTCCCAGGGCGCATGTCCCAGCAACTGCAACAACCGCGGACGCTGCGTGAACGGCCAGTGCGTGTGTAACCCCGGCTTCACCGGTCCGGACTGCTCTGCTAAAGCTTGTCCCAAGAACTGCAGCAACCGAGGGAGGTGTGTAAACGGGAAGTGTGTGTGCGATGCCGGTTTTGCAGGGCCAGACTGCTCGGCTCGGGCCTGTCCCGGAAACTGCAACAAGAGAGGCAGGTGTGTGAATGGGAAGTGTGTGTGCGAGTCCGGTTTCACTGGTGTGGATTGTTCGGAAAAGTCCTGCCCTAGGAACTGCAACAACAAAGGCAGATGTGTGAATGGACAGTGCGTCTGTGATGCCGGGTTTTCCGGTCCAGCCTGCTCGGTCAAGACGTGCCCAGCAAACTGTAACGAGCGGGGAAGGTGTGTGAATGGGAAATGCGTCTGTGACTCAGGACATGCTGGTCCGGACTGCTCGGAGAGGACCTGCCCTGGTAACTGCAACAATAAAGGCAGGTGCGTCGACGGACAGTGTGTTTGTGAGGCAGGATTCTCCGGACCGGACTGCTCCATTAAAACATGTCCAGCCAACTGCAACAACCGAGGACAGTGTGTAAACGGCAAGTGTGTGTGTGACTTGGGTTTTACTGGGCCAGACTGTTCCACCAAGTCCTGCCCCAACGACTGCAGTGACCGAGGCCGGTGTGTGGACGGACGGTGTGTCTGCGAGGCAGGTTTTGCTGGCCCGGACTGTTCCACCAAGTCCTGCCCCAACGAATGCAGTGACCGAGGCCAGTGTGTGGACGGACGGTGTGTCTGCGAGGCAGGTTTCACCGGCCCGGACTGTTCCACCAAGTCCTGCCCCAACGAATGCAGTGACCGAGGCCAGTGTGTGGACGGACGGTGTGTCTGCGAGGCAGGTTTCACCGGCCCGGACTGTTCCACCAAGTCCTGCCCCAACGAATGCAGTGACCGAGGCCAGTGTGTGGACGGACGGTGTGTCTGCGAGGCAGGTTTTGCCGGCCTGGACTGTTCCACTAAGTCCTGCCCCAATGACTGCAGTGACCGAGGCCAGTGTGTGGACGGACGGTGTGTCTGCGAGGCAGGTTTCACCGGCCCGGACTGTTCCACCAAGTCCTGCCCCAACAACTGCAACAACAAAGGCAGGTGTGTGAACAGCCAATGTGTATGTGACATAGGATTCACTGGACAGGACTGCTCTACCAAGTCCTGCCCCAACGACTGCAACAACCGTGGCCGGTGCGTAAAGGGCAGGTGCGTGTGTCGCCGTGGGTTTGCTTTGCCAGACTGCAGCGAGTGTGAGGCCGGGTTCACGGGACCTGACTGCTCAACAGGTGAGTTGTCCAGAACCCCTCATTTAACCCCTTATAGCACCAGCTCATTATTCAGTGAAGGTCGAGTTTCCAACCCCTCTTTATCCCAGTTTCTGTTTCCGACTTATGTAAATGATCTCTGTTGTGACTGGCTGACCCTGATCACAAGTAACACAAGGCCCAACCTACGATAATCATGGGTCAAAAAAAGAGCAGCCTAAGATTTTTATACCACATATGAAACCATGAATACGAGTCCGTAAACATTTCTAACGGTGTGTTGTAACCACAGCGTTCTGTTTGGACGGTAAACTGAGGTTTCCAGGTTCCTTTTCCGGGTCTTATTATATAAATACTGTGAAATGCTCCAAAATGGTCAACGGTCAGCTTTGCATTAGCATTTTACAGCAAAGGACATCAATTTGGCAGTGGCTTTTGCCTTAGCAACATTTCAAAATCTCAGACTCGTAACCTTTCAACTGATAATTTAATTTTGCTGTTGTGAAATGAAATGAAAATGAATGTATAAGTCTTAAGATTGTTTTGTTGTACCCCCAGTGTCTAGATTTAGGATAGCTGCACTGCAGCCAATCAGCCACTGTTTCTGTAGACTGTTCAAGCGGACACATAGCAGATTACACTGACCGGCCTGTTTTCCATCTCTCCTGCTAGCCATGGCTGGGGTTTCTCATCTCAGTACAAAGGACATCACGGAGTCTTCAGTCACTCTGCTCTGGACTCCACCTTTTGTGGAGTACGACATGTACCACATCACCTTCACCAGTAAGGTAATCCTCCAGAAAGAGTTCCAGAGAAACCACACATCTAGCGGAAGTCACGTCACTGCTGTTGAGTAGAAGAAACAACCTGGAAACCTGAAATCTTACATTTGAGGTGTGGTAATGTGAGGTCCTTGTTTGGAGAGTGGAGAGAGGGGGCACTCTTTCTGGTAGTCCAGGTAACCACGGTAACCACGGCTCCTCCTGTATACAGAAACACACAGCTACTCTGCACTAACAATGAGAAATACTACCACACGCTCACCAATCATTATTAAAGTAACAGTGACCTTTAACCCTGCTGCAGACACCGCTACTCAGACAGAAGACTGCAGCTTCCTGCTCTTACCGTGTCCCACGTCTGTCACTCTGCGTCTCTTCTCAGCTTCAGACTCGTCCGTCTTTCAGTCTTCTGTTGTTTCACCACAAACAGCCACACAGACACTTGTACCTAGTGGTTTATCACAAACCACTTCCTGCCACATAACCTTTCATTCAGGAAACCGCCGACGTAGACCACATGCAGCAGCGAACGCTGTCGCCTACGCCAGGCCCAGTGTCAGAGACAGACAGGTCAGCAATTCTTGTGAAAAGCCTTGTGATGACCTGGCAACTCTTCCTGCAGGTTCCAGCTTCAGCCATCAATCAAATCAATCAATCAATCAATCAATCAATCAACCAACCGTGTTGATGCACCACTACTTGTCTAGACCAGCTCTACTAGCACGTCAGTGCTGAGAATTATTCAGCCTTGCTCTGTGGGGGTCCTGTGGGGGTCCTGACCATTGAAGAACAGGGTAATACAGTACACAGAGAAACAGATGGACTACAGTCTGGAACTGTACACCTACAGAGTCCCATATGGTCAGCGGAGCGGATAAAGTAGACAGTGTTGTAGATACATGGAGGTGAAATGAGGTGAAGTGGCTGGAAGCAGAGCAGTCGTTGGTTCCATGCCAAGTGTAGAATGTAGGCAAGTCCCTGAAGGTGAGCGAGTAAGCCCCTGAAAGAGGAGCATGTGCAGCATGTGGATCAGGACGGGTGAATATAGGTAACATAGTCCGGTTATTTATTACTGCTTCATTAAACAAGCAGAAGGACGCTCCGCACGCCTCCATGTTTGTTAAATATTATTAGTTTCACTTGAAATTTAATAAAAAGATGTTTGGTGTCCATGACTCCCAGACAAGTCAACATCTAGCTTATTCCACCGATGCAGCCAACAGCAACGTTGGCAAAACTGAACTTCGGCCAGGAGTCTCTCCCTGTGTCTTAGAGAAGTACCAGCATGTTGCCAAAAGTGTACTCCATTAGCCGTAGCTGCGTTTCTTTAGGTAGCCATAAAGACTGTAGAGAAGCTCAGGCTGGAGGTCAGTAGTTACTGAAAAGGAAGAGAGCCAGGAGGAGGTAAGCCAGCCCAGCCTGGACCTGGAACAGCGAGAGATGATTCATCCACCTGACTAAACCTCCGCTCTGTTTTTCTCTTCCTTGGAAACCCTCAGGTAAACTCGTTTTATTAGCTTTATAAGAGCCTCTGCTGCACGACCGGACACCGTCACACAGTCCATCACTGCTGTTAACCAGCTGAAGTCTGCAGCGCATGAACGGGGAGTCACCAAGGCTCTGGATTAGATGATTAACTGGCTGGTTTGTCTTTTCGCAATGCCAGCTGAGATTTTGGTGTGGCGGACAGCCACAGAGAAACGTTACCAGTGGAAACACTGCGGAGAAGCTCCAGGAGAAGTGGCAGGTCTTAACAAAGTTCAGGAATAAATGGAAGCTTTAATATAACCCCTCAAGCACGACTGGACTAGGACCTAAAACCGTCCCTCGTCTTATGTCTTGACCAGCACAGTCACCGTCCCCCAAGACACACCCTCAAAGCCCACACACATGTGACTAAGCCAGCCACCACGTTCACAGCGAGCAGACACATGTTTATGATAAACAGGTGTATGAGTGTGAAACGTGTCCGTGACGCTGGAGCTTGGCTGAGTGTTGACATTAAGCTGGCCATCACTGGTGCTGGCACTACCAGGAAGACTAATAGAGGGCATCAGAGTCGTGGCTGTTGGGTCAGTCAGGTACTGAGAGAAGGCCCGTACTTGTATACGTCACATGGGTCCAGTTTAGTTCCTGTGGGCTGGCTCCTTCTGGGTGCAGCTATCCTTCCTTGATGACGAGTGTTAATGTTTCTGCACTGGGAGCGTGTGCTCAGACTAGACGCTGGGCTAGCCTACCTGGCTTTCTCAGCAGCAGCCGTGAAGTCCCGGTTTGGTTTGCAGAGAGAGACGGAAGCTTGTTGACAGCCGTGTGGTTCTGCATGGTCACGTCTTCAGTGTGTTTAAACCGTTACGGCAGCTCTCTCGAACAGCGGTGTTCAGTTTGGTGATGGTGGTCAGGGAAGTGGTAGAACTTCACAACCAAACAAACAAACGCAGTTACTGCAGTAAACCCATCACTGGTTAATTCTCAGGTAGAAACCTTAAAGAACGATCTTCCCTTACTAAAGAGACGAACCTGAGAGACACAGATGTTTTACACAGCTGGGCTCAGATCTCCGTTTCCACTGTGTACTGGCTTTCCCTTTGCATTTAGCTCTACGGACACATTAACACTGAATGATGCCACAAGTGCAGTGTGTGTGTCATGTCACATGGCCAGGAATCGGATTTGTATCCGATCCAGCCCACATAGGAAAGTGATTGAAATCTGTTTGGAAAAGATTGGACTTGATGTGTCCGCACGGTCCTGGAAAAGTCAGACCTGTATCACATTAAGGCCTGGTGATGTGAACGTAGCCCAGGTGTAGAAGCAGACTAAACTGGTTAGCTCCTTCTGCATTTCTGCACGCTCCCCCTGCGCTTCTAGATGTTCTCCATCTTCCTCTCTCTAGCAAGCCCTCATGGTCCAAGGGTCAATGGCTCCCCCTTGTGGACAGTCTTGTTAAACATGAGTGAGTGAGTGAGTGAGTGAGTGAGTGAGTAACCAGGCCCTTGACAGGATTGTTAGCTCTAGTATATAGGAATGGATAATGATAATACATTATTACTAGCGCAGACATCTGCTCACCTAAATGCTGGACTGTAACTGACCAAGGATTCTTACTGAGCATTACAAAACCCCTGGGGTCACATGGTTAGGTAATCCTGAGTATAATTATGTCTTTAGGTACCTTAGGAAAGTTTTTTCTTCAGGTCTCACTCTCTTCTCCCAGCTGTAAGAAGCCCGACGGCACAGCTGGACTCCCAGCAGGGGTTACTCAGGGTCACGGCACCAATTTTACAACCCACACCTTTGAGACAGAGTGAATCGAATTGAAATGAATAATTTCAGTCTGACGCGTGTGCAGATGTCCGTCCGGAAGGGCCCCAGACAGCAATAGGCTTGTTGCTATCTTCTAGGAACCGTGTCCTCTCTGTGCAGGACCGCTCACTCAGTGCGTGGAAGCTGCTGTTGCTGTTGTTGTTGTTTTGTTAGGCAGCAGAAGCCTAACAACGAAACACCCATGCAGTAAAAACGCTCGGCCAGTGCCAGCCTAGCGCTGGCCATTTTTATCTGGGCACAAAAACCCTGTCAGCCTTTATTGGGGTATACTTTTGGGAAGCGAGCACATCTGCTCTGAAACCATAATGAAAAGCTGATTGTCACTGATTTAGCACTTCCTGATGGTCAGTGTCTGGCTCTCCTCTGGCAGCAAAGCATGTAATCAGAGCAGCATTACTCAAACACGAGCTAGGACCTTCCCTGAAGAGCTGGACTCTGATTCAAACAAAGCAAAATCCATCCCTAAACTTTTATTCAGCTGCTCAGGATCCTATAACCCAGGTAAACACAACGATCTATAACCCAGGTAAACACAACGATCTTCCCCAAGGCCTCTGCTGAGGGTCAGCGAGCCGTGTTCCACGTCCTACAGTAATACCGCAGTTATTAGAAGACATTTAAAGCCAATAGAGTTCCAAGCAGTGACCCATCGCAGTCCCAACATGGATTCTTTTCCCTGCCATGATACAGATGTACAACCCTGGCAGTCTTTCAAGCAGCTTCACGAGGAGCCTCCTGAGACGCTGTTACAGGCTAGTGCTTCTAGAAGCACTGTGTGTTGGGGAGGCTTTATTTAGTGACTTTAACTTTTTCACATTTACATGATAAACCCATTTACACCATGTGCTTTATGCTGTTAAAGCATTATGGCAGTTTGACCCATCAAACAATCGGTAGCTCTACTGATGGAGCAGTGGATAAATCAAGGTAGTTCCCAGCTCCTGCCGGGCAAATGTATTTGTAACTCAAGTCTGAAATATCATTCATATACTAAACATGCTGCTGAGCCTTCCCATGACTAATCTGGCAGACTATGCTCATAAACCCGCATGGGAAAAACAGATTAACCAACCAGCAGCAAACTCACAACATGAACACCGCCATGCCGAAGTTCGACTGGTAACAATTATACCATATTCTGCACACGGCGTCGCTGGATAGACATTTTATGAACACTTAAAAACAGTACGTCACTCATATGCTCACCATCTCCCAATGTTAAAACGAGGAGGAAGGGGACCAAGCACTGCAACTTGACAGGACAGCTGTTTGGCTCCCACCTATCCGGATTACCTAATGCCGATTCAGGCACAGAAATTGGTTCTCAGATGAATTTGTGAGACAGTAAAATGACCAGAGCAGAAATGAGAAGCAGAGAGAGGCTGAACTAGCGTGTAATGCTTACTGGCAGGAGAGCAGAGTGCACACAAAACACTGCAAAATGACAAATTTCCCCAGCTCCTACCGTTTACAGCACCCCCTCTCATCCCCACCAGTAATTTCACCTGGCCTTTACCGACTTTCAAGCCGCGATAAATGAGTTTCGGCACAAGCGGCTCCTTGGCGGGCCGCGGGAGAATGTTACGAGTTGTCATGAAACCTGTAAATCTGCAGATATGCGCAACGTAGGCCAAAGAAATTTGCTGTGGAAATCTCGCCCGGGCCCGTTTGATGGCGGTCGGCGTTAGCGGACCGACACCTCGAAGAAATATATCAGCTCTGTTTGAAGTAGAGGCGAGGAACAGTAATAAAGCTAACCCGCTCTTTGGGGACCGAGGTTAAACTATCGTTTTCAGAGGCGGTGTCGAGATCTAAAGCATGCTACCCATCCAGGGATTTAAAAGAATTACTACATGAGCATTTATTCAATCCACAGGAAACCATTTATTCAATTAACAGCACCGTGTAGTCGCCAACTCCATGTGTGTATGATTCTGTCTTAGCACGAGTAGCCCCAATCAGGAGGCTTACGGATGAACTCACTGGTTTAAAATGGCGGGTTGGACCTCTTGCTGCCTACCCACCCAAACGTTAAGTTAGCCAAGTTTTCTTCCTCTCTACTGAGCACTTATCAACCAAATCTCACACGTACAAGTGCTGAAAGGTATGAGGATGAAGGCTAAACCGTGCGTATGGCCTGGAGCCATCGCCTCATTCAGTCAGGGTGAACCACCATTTGAATTGGCATGTGTTCAGTATGAGGTAGAGTGGATGCTCTAGACATGGTACCCCAGCCTCGTCACCCCAAGCCGTACCTATTCCTGCACAGTAACCGTCCCTTAGCTAACATGTGTTCTCAATCTGCAGCCTGGAGGGATGATGTAAGTGGTGGAGTGATAAATTTCGCTGGAGCCGACTGGAGGCAGGACGAACTGGCCGCGGTGCTGCGGTGATTGCTGCATTGACCCCACATGCTGAAACTCTTACATCCGTGTGCTGCAAAGCTTCCGGTGCCCGAAACAAGTCCCACAGCTTCCCCAGCTTCCTCCTAGATTACAGCCAGACCGGTGCGGCTCTAGGCCGTCTCTGTGGAGACCAGAGAAGCTGGACTGTGTGAGCCTGGGGTAGGGTGCTGCTCGTGTGAAGAGCCTGCCCACGTTTTAGGGTTTACATTCATTAGCTCAGCAGATGCTCCTCTGCAGAAAGACTTGCTAGCAGCGGGAGTCTGATCCAACACAGGAAGGGAGTCTTCAAGGATTCATGGCCTAACAAACGAGAGCCTTAGCACAACTGCCTCTGAATGTGACCATTTCCGTTTAGGCAAATTAAGAGCACAGCTGTTACCTGCAGAGGCTCTGGGCGCCAGGGTGTAGTCAGGGTGGCCAATGGACAGCTCGCTTCGTTAGTTCGGAGGACACCAGCAGCTTTTTTGTCTGTTTCTCAGTGAGGAGCTTATTGTACAGCTACACATCCTTTCAGGTCCATAGTGTCGAGTTGTCTTCTCACAGTGGAGGGATGGACAGAGAGTCCTTCCAGATATAAACCAAGAGCTTGAGTAAAGCCTTCAGTCCTGGGGACAGTTTTGGTGGTCTACCAGGTCTTGCACAGCTGTTAGGACACCACAGTGTCACATCAGAGAAATTTCTATAAATGATGAACTTTTTTGTGAGGTTGCACACGACACAAGCAAGTTGTCCACCTTCTGACGGTTGGCCTTGAATCCTCGCAGGCCAGTCCGAAGAGCAGTGGTGACATTCCACTGTCCTTTAATGAAGGACGGCTCTGTTAGGGTAGTATTCTCAGAACTAGGGCGGCTTGGTGGAAAGACTTTCCTCCTTATTGACATTTACCCTTTTGCCATTTTGCTGAATCCATTGGGAAACATTTCTAGCAATCAAAAGTCATTTCACTGTAATGTAAGGGGCATCTGCAGGCCCAAACAAGGCTGTGTTGCTGCGGAGGTGTAAATCTGGGAGGAGGAAAGGCTCACATAGTAGAGAGTGAGAGCCAGAGTGTGTGAGAGAAACGTACTGCGCCGCTGGGACGTTTGGGAATGAGCTTATTGTCCAGGACACCAGGACCCCATCCAGAACATAAAACAGCAGATACATCCAGCAGGGGAGAGAGAGAAAGTCACCAAGATACCGAAAATAAAAAACAGTAAAGGCACATTTCACCCCCCCCACCCAAAACGTGACAGGGATGGGGTGTGATGGAGACAGAGAGAGAGAAAAGGGAGGAACAGAGCAGGACACAAGGGAGAGAGTGTATGGTGAACAAAGGCCTGGGAGAGGAGGGGAATGTGATGGTCGAAATGAGATGGGGGGTGAGAAGGAAGAGAGAGAGAGAGAGAGCGCGAGAGAGAGAGAGAGAGAGAGAGAGAGAGAGAGCCAGAGAGAGAGAGAGAGAGCCAGAGAGAGAGAGAGAGAGAGAGAGAGAGAGAGAGAGACGGACAGAGAGAGAGAGAGAGAGAGAGAGAGAGGGAGACACACGAAGGGATATTTGTGGAGAACGGAAGAGATACAGATGTGGGATGCTTGTTGCTAGGGGAGGCGTAAACATCGTCAAAAACATCATGCTGGCCAGAAGAATGACCTCATCGACCAGCAGCTGGGACATGTAGATGAAAAGAGGGAGAGATGGATGGAGAGAGAGAGAGAGAGAGAGTGGGGGCAAGTAGAGCAAAACAAACGAGAAGACAGAAAGAAAGATTGATTGTCTCGTATTTATTAAAACACAGTGAGGTGCCTCTAGGCTCTCACCTGGGCCCGGCTGAGTTCTCAAACCAAGCCATTTCAAACACAGAACCAGAACCAGAACCGGAGCACAGTCTGGTGCAGCGCAGCTTTTAAAATCCTGGAGAGCTTTTCCAGCACACGGAGCCGATAACACCAACCTGATACTGTCTCACTGTATAGCCCTGCGCTGGAGCTACTGGCAGGCCTTACGGAGCGCCGCGTAACGATGCGCACGTGGGCGATGCCGAGTCGCTTGTGGGGGTGTAGTGTTACGCTGGCAGGTGTAATAAGACCAGCCTAAATCAATCTCATACACAAAGCGCGACCTCCGACCTCTGAGGCTGCGTGCTCTTTCCCATTCCTATCCCGCAACTGGTTACAGTATTCCACTACTCATCTAGCAGCCCGGCCGCACGTCGTCCTGGATCGGCGTCTCATCTCGTCCAGTTAATTACATGACAAACATCAATAAAGCACGTCCAGAAACGAGGCCGACTCGCCCCGAAGTGCGGTCACACTCAGTGTCCACGTGCTGCTAGTTTAACAGCACAGTTCTGTGTGTGATACTGTGATTTTCTCAAGTCCACATGTGAGGCTGCCGTGACTCATTTAGCGTTTGGCTGGTTAGATGTTTAACAAACATATCAGAAAGTGAGGCAGCGCGTGACAGGTCTGCCTCAAGACTTCGCCTGCTGGTCAAACAGCGCTGCTGCCTCCAGTGCAGCTGTGGATGAATTATACTGGTAAACAATGGTTCTCAAAACCGGACCCGGTTGCTGTTAGTCTCCCAGATGAACCGGGAGCACACCAGCACGGGACTCTGCCGGGACACGGACATTTGGTTCTCTGTTCTTCACCACACGTCCGAGCTCTGCACTGGAGCTACAAAGCTAATGCTCCTACAGGAGCTGACGCGGGTGGAGAGGTCACTACAATGTCTGAGAACCTGAGGACCAACAAATGAGCCCCAACCGTATAGACCTCAGAACACACACATAAAGGAACGCGTCAGTTTGAGGCCCAACAACTCCTGCACCATTACAGATGGAGTAGCTATAGAAACGCAGCATCCTGATTATCTAGCCACCTCCTCCATGAATGAAGGTGGAGAAGAGGTAAAGAGAGCTTACCTCAGATTCACACCTCCGAGGTGTCAGTTCTGTAAGGTTGGAGATGGCACAGCTGTAAGTTAGAGAAGATCTTCGAGAAGACCGTCCAATAGGGAGATGAGAAATGATCAGCACATGCACAAAGATTCCACCAGGTGACTTCTCCTGTCCCGGCTAACAGTTAGTATGTGTCTGTACCTGTCGGACATTGATGGCAATGCACCAGGCTCAGATTTCCTAAAAAGCAGCAGCCTAATAAACAAAGCTTCATCAATATTCAACACGGAACCACGCCTCTTACAGGAAGCAGGGTTAGCCGGTACTGTACTGGTCCTAGGTACCACCGTAGAGTTATTTTACAACCTGCTCCTGCACTACATCCACCCAGGTAAGGTAGAGTGTGCCAGGTATGGGCTTATGGACTTCACGTCATTTCTCCTAGACAAGTTTACATATCAATGTCAACGTAAATATGTCAAACCTGGCATTTCTTTTTGGTGCCTTTGACTTTCATTTTTTGTTAGCACCATTAGCCTGGCAGCCCATACCCAGCTAGCAGGGCGCGTCCCCAGAACTCTGGCTAACGTTCTCTATAAGTTCTAATAACGTTTAAACGTTTCAGAGATAATGTATCTCAGACAACGTTCCTATACAGGTAACTGCTAACTAAGACAGAACGCTTTAACCAGTGTTCAAAGGATGGTCTGAGGACGTCGTCAGACTCTTAGCCCAACCTTTGGGAAATGTTTTATGGAGGTTACCTGTGAGACCTGAGATGACAATGTGTCTTAGAGAACGTTCTTTAGAAAGAACCTTCTGGGAACTAAAAGACAAGTGAGCGATGAAAACATTAATGGGACATAACACTGCATATTCTCAGAGCGTTTACTATCATTACCATCTGGTGAACTTCAGAAACAGACCTCGGACACCAGGCATACATTGGTCTCATTCTGGTGAAAGTGAGATGAGCCGTGATTTAGACACTGTGCCAAATTTCTCCATGCCTTCCAGAAAGAGAGCGATCAGAGAATCACGTCTACGGTGAGCGGCAGACAGAGGTTCTACATCCAGGTGGGCCTGGCTCCCGACGAGCAGTACACGGTGACCATCGTCGGAGAGAAGGATGGCAAGATGGGAGCTGAGAGCACGGCAGAGTTCCAAACCCGTGAGTCCAAATGACCTCCCTCCCTCACTCACTCCCTCACTCACTCACTCACAGGTGTGTCCGGGTTCTTCACCTCCACTATTTACACCCATCATGTCAGCTAAAGTGGGCTGCACACAAGCCGTGTGACCTAGAGATGAATACACAGACCACAGAGATACCACAGTGACCGCTGGACAGGTGTTTAACCGCAGCCTGACAGCTGACTGGAAAAGAGAGTGACCGTTTCCCGTGTTTCCTCTTCTCCCAGCTCTTTCCCAGCTGCTGCCAGCGACGTTTCTAACTGACAGTACATTTCTCTCTCAGTGATCTCCGGCCCCAAAGACCTCCAGGTGGTGAAAAGGAGCACAACGTCCGTGATCGTCCAATGGGAGCAAGCGGTGGGGGATATCGACAGATACGTCCTTTTCATTTCACCCAATAAGACGGACGGATCGGGCAAGGGAAGCCAGGAGATTAAGCTGCCACCGCAGAGCGACTCCGCCCAAATCGAGGGTCTGGAAGCGGGTCGTCTGTACGACATCTCCCTGGTTGCAGAAAAGGACGGCGCACGGAGCGTGCCGGCCACCGTACAGGCAACTCCTGGTGAGTTCCCCCCGCAGAACAGTCGAGTCATTTCCTCAGATTAACCCTTACAGGTTCCCGAGGCACTGCAACCCCAGCCACGCCAGCTTCCTGGACCTTCGGGAAGTTCACTACTGGATTCCCAGACTAATCCTAACGCTTCTTTTAATCCCACAGATTACTAATGGATCTACGTCCGGAAACACTACCGTCATTCCCACTGCAGCAGCCATTCGGGAGGAGAGGTGTAAAATGTGGGACTGTGTAATACAGCTCTCACTCAGTCACAAAAACTTCCAAAACACTAGGGACTTTATTATCTCAGGCTTTATACCGATTCATGCAGGAGCGAACCATCTGAAACGCATCACAGCCATTAGTGTAAACCTACATTTTAATTACTGCTACTAATTACTATTATTATTATTATTATTATTATTATTATTATTTTACATTATTATTATTACTATTGTTTCATATTATTATTATTACTACTATTATTTTAAATTATTATTTTTATTGTTATTATTATTATTATTATTTTATTATTATTATTAGTTTAAATTATTATTATTTTACATTATTATTATTACTACTGTTTCATATTATTATTATTACTATTACTCTAATTATTATTATTATTATTATTATTATTATTGCTATTAAATATTATTAATATTATTATGATTATGATTATTTTAAATTATAATTATTTTACATTATTATTATTACTATTTTTTATATTATTATTATTATTATTGCTATGATTATTCTGTTTTTTGGGCGGTCACCTGAGCATAATTCTGAAATTTGTCCTGTTGCATATTGGCCTCACCTTCTTCCACTTAATCAAGCTTCTCATACAATGAAATGAAGAGCTTTACTTGTGAACCAATGAAAGTGAAACTATTTATTTTCATTATGATAATAATAATAATAATTCATAAGTGATTTGTTGTTATTATGGAACGTCTTCACCGGTTCAGAAATTCAGCTCTTCATTTAATAAGAAATTTACAGGCTGAAGTGGTAAAAAGTGAGGCCCGCCCATATCCAACAGGACAGTCAAAACCATTCACTGGTCAACCTCATCCAGTCATCATAACCGTCACCTAGAAACGCAGATCAAAGCAGCGGCTGTGACATGCTTGCCTCTTGGAGAGACCGTACCTTACGTTTCTAGTGAGTCAGTCTTACAGACGGCATGCTTCCGCATCAGGACACCATCAGGAGTAGCCTACAGCCCACATAGGTGTTCAGGAGGACACTGGTGGCCGGAGAGTTCTGGTCAGTAGATGACTGTATTCAGCCTTTTATTAGTCACGTGTTTTAGGAGGTGACGGCATTCCCGTCTGCAAATCTGTCCATAATCCGCCGTCACCATCCCAATCTGTCATCTCCAGACGTCCTGTGGTAAAACTACTCCTGTCCAAATAGGGCTTCGGGCTATCATGAGGCTAAGACAGCATTTAAGAACACGCTGTGCTCCAGGATTTCATTTAAGATCTTATTTTAATGATTAAATTAAACATTTAAATGAATCATGTCGTTTAATCAGAACGTTTTACTCTCGTTTAAGAAACGCCAGGCCCAGGAGCAGCCATCTGTGTTTCAACAGCAGAACCAGGTGTGCTCGGGGCTGTACGGAGTTCTGTGACTAAAACTGGACTCTGTGTTAGAGAGACATCACTTGTGTATTAAGTCATCAGCTCACCGAGCGATCCTGCTTACTGAAAAGCTCTGGCGAGCCCAGAGCATCCCGAAGCCTGAAATCAGAGCCCTCATTACTGAGAGAGCAGAGATGCTGGAAATGAGCTTCAAATGAGGCGAAGCAAGTGGTTCTGCACATACGACGCAGACCCATCGGGAGCAGGGCTAGTCCCCCTCACACTGAAACAATATCTCCCTCTCCTTCTCCCTCTCCCTCTCCCTCTCCTTCTCCCTCTTCTCTGGTGTGGCATTAATGACTCGCTTTATTTCCATCTCAGCAGATGACCCATCCCGACCCAGCAGTGTCTGATCCTCAATCCTTCTTTACGTTTATAAGAACTAATCTCTTTCAGTTCTCTCCAGGAAGGAACGGGGGCAGAGACGCACCGTTACCACAAAGTTACCGTGAACGAAGATCGGTAACTCATGTACCAGACGTGATTTAAACTTTGAAAGTTAACCAATAATGCATTGACCCTACAGCTCCATCAGAGGTGCTTCTAACCAACCGAGCCACAGAGGAGTTTGATTTTCATTTCTAACACTTCATTCATGCCTGTAGGAATTCCCACAAAGACATTACCCACGATGCCCATGGAAGCCGTGATAACACAGGCAGTACTGGGAAACGGCAGCAGTGAAAGCACGACTGATGAAACAGGGCCAAACGGGACAGCTCTTTCCTTAAAGAAGCCCAAAGCTCAAATTCCAAAAACATCTGAGGCCATCGGTACTCGCAGAGCAAACATGTCCACTCAGCTAGGTCAGGTTTCATCCACCCGACCAGGGCAAAGCAGGCCAGCACTTAAAGGCGATGATAAACTTTTCATCAGACATGGCAAACGACCAGATCTAATACGAAGACCGTATGCTGGGATGATGAGATTCAACGGCACAAAGGTGGGCAACGGCGGGGGAAGAATAGGGCCCTATCCTTTAAAAAAGCCAACAGGACGCTATCCACCCGAGGGCACAAGAGCAAAGACAACACAGCATCCCGGTCCCAGAGACAAAATCCCAGTGGCTGTGAAAGAGACCAGTCAGGAGACAGGTTCAAAGGAGTCCATGCATGAAAGTAATTCCAGAAAGGAAAATCACGGTAACCAGCCAATCATCCGTGGTGCTGAGCGCACAGATCCACAGTTCAGGGTCCCTCACCCAACTGAACAGCCACTGGAGCCAACAATTACAACGGAGAAGAACCTCACAGCCCACATCAACGGCACAAAGTGCGTCAGGAAGGTCCTGGTAGGACGCAAGATTTACCCCGACAGGACAGCACACGGAAACACGACGGCAAAAGGTCTGACCGTCATGATCAGTCAGGTCAACGGAAACGACATCCTACATAAGACCATCACCAGCATGTCTGAGAGCTCTGCTAATGATGTGGTGTCAGTAATTAAAAATGGAGCCAAGCCTCGAGGTGAAAGACCTGAACAAACGTCCGCCACGGAGAAGGAGAGGCAGGAACTGACCGAAGAAGCTGGTGAGGGGGAGGTAACCTCACCCTCAACACGCGACACAACAGTGACACCTTCAGAGAACACTCTGCACAGCTCTACTTACTCCACACCACCACCCTCGCTTCCTCGGGCCACCCCTCTTTCCCAGCCTGCTCTGTTGCCGTCTACAACACCAACCGGAGACTCGCAGATAAAGCAGCACTCAGATTCAGATAAACACCCTACTAGAACCTCTCCCTCCGTCAGAATGCCTCCATCATCCAGATTCCTACCTAGACCAATCCCAGGAGTAAAACGTAGACCCATTACCATGGTAACACCGTCTCAAAAAGAAAGACATCCAATTAGTAATAGCCACTCTGTCCCAACGTCACACTTAGCACTGGAAAGTGAGGCAACAGCCTCCCGAGAACCTGAGCCTGATGGACAAGGCTTACTGATGAAATCTGACCAAGGACCCAGTGCTGCTCCTTCATTAACCAAACCACCAGCGACAGAGAGCGCCACAGACACAGGAAGTGACGGGAACATGTTGGAGTCTGAGCAGAAAAGGGCAAGAAACCTGACTTTCCCGCAATTCCGTCGAACGCTACCCCGCAAACCTAACACTACTCTATTCCAAAACCGGACCAGGCCCGTTCTAAAGCCTCCTCAGCGCCCCTTCAGGGTTCCGCTACCGAAACCCCTACTGCCAAGAGTCCCTAACAGAGGCAACGGGACGGTGTGGCAGCCTACCCCTAATAACCAAGCAGAACCTGAAATCAGCAGTAGCAGTCTTACTGGCTCAACCCCAAGATCTAAACCACCGCTTCTGTTCAGAAGAAAAAACGGTTCGGTGATCAGACTTCCTCAACACCTTCCCAGAGTGATAAAGCCGAACGGCACCACCTTTCAGAACGGCCCACCGAATAGAAACCCTGACGCAAGAGACAGTGTCCCTCTCTCATCAGACAAAGATGCAGACGGAGAGTCTAAAACTGGTCTCCCAGCAGACAAAGACGCAAACAAGGACTCCAAAGTCACTCTCGCAACAGACAGCCCTGTGGCTGTAACCAGGGCTCCGTTTCAAAGTGTTGCCAGAGATTCAGAAGATACGATTGATCACATCCTGCCTGGAGTCACAAACACCACAGCTAAGCAAACAGGCCAAGTGAAACCTACGACCATCAGGAGCCGGCAGCCCGGCTCAAATCTTAACCCGAGACCTGCAGTTACAATTAGACGGAAAAATGGCACCACCATCAGACTCCCACCAAAAAGGCCTACGGCTCCACTCGTTCAAGGCTCACCAGCGGAGCATTTACTGGACAACAACACAAGCAATGGTCCTAAATCAACAGACACAGGTACAAGTGAAGAACCCAACGCTGCCCTCTCCACAGAAGAGAGCGCAAACAAGGAAACGAAAACTGAGGTCCCAGAAGAACAGGAAGTCACTCAGACAGGTACTTTCCCCAGTGTTCCTGGAGATTCAGAGGACAGGGATGGGCGTGTCTTGCCCAGACGCACAAACAAAGACAATACAACAGCAAGACAAACAGTTCCTCACAACAGAGTCAAACCAGAAACCATCACAAGCAGCAAGAACGGCTCAACTCCCAACCTTAGACCAACATCCACACTTAGACGGAGGAATGGCACTGCTACCAGACCTCCACCAAAACAAACTCAACTGAAGCCAAAGGCCACCATTGTTCATGGTGACCCAAAAGTGGGTAAAGGACCAAAACCTGAAAAAGACCCCAAAACTGGTCCTTTGGTGGACCAAGAAGCTGGTAAAGACCCCAAACCTGGTCTCTCAACAGGCAGAGATACGGAAAAACCCCGGGACACAAAGAACAAAGAACCTAGAGTTGACCTCTCCACAGACAAGACTGCGGACAGACCTAAAGGCTCGTTTGTGTTTGCTGAGGATACAGACGACAGCATCGGTCACGTAGGCCTCCAAAATGTCACGTCGAAAGGCTTCGTCATTTTCTGGGGAGCCCCGAAAGGCATGTTTCAAAACTTTGTTATCAGTGTGAGTGAGCGTGGAAGAGAAAGAGCAGAGCAGGCCGAGCGGGAGAATGAGCAGGAGCGGGGCCACAAGCGGGACAAGAGCGATGAAGAGACAGAGAGGGCTGATGATAGAAGCCAGGAAGAGGGAGATGAGAGGAATGATGAAAAGACAGCCAGCATGAGCAAAGAAAGAACAAATATGCTGGGCAGGACATCCGACTCGGACGCGGTGACAAGGAACAGCGGTGGAGTCGGAAAGAGACTCAGCAAGGTGCTCCCTGGCTCTGCTCGCTCATACCCAGTCACAGACCTGGCCCCGCAGACCGGCTACTCGGTGTCTCTGTACGGCAAGGGCCTGGGAGTACGCTCCAAAACTCACAGCTTCCTCATCAGTACAGGTACCCAGAACAGGAAGTCACATACCTGAACGTTTCTTCCCTTCACAGACACCATGCACTGTCTGTGTGTTGGTGGTGTGTGGCTTAAACCTCACTGATGCTCTGCGTTCAGTACCGTGTGTCGCTTTATGTGTCGTTCACTGTTATTAACCAACAAGGACTTCTAGTCAAAGCAGAGGTACGCGGCCTACTCAAAGCTTTGGCTAAAATTCCCACACTGTGGTTTTAATGAAGTGTATCTGTGTAGGGTCTCTGATTTGAGCTAACCCTCTGTTGTTGTCGTGTTGTACTTGGTGGCACAAGCGATGGGAAAAAACAGGCAAGTAAATAACAAGCATTTCACAACCAATTAAAGTGGACTAGAGTCAGAAATCAAACTGGAGACCATTTACCAATCACAGAGAAGATCAAAGGTCAAGCCATTTGCTAGACCTGAGACTCCCCTTCATGGGATGAATGTGAAGGGTATCGTTAGAGCTGCTTGGAGGGGGACGTACCTGTATGTCGAATCTGAAGTCCTCTATTCCTGTAGAGGGGAGTCTGAGTGATGATACGGGTTGGTTAACAGAACACTGCACCATTAGAAACTGCCTGTTTTTTGACTCGCCTGTACGTCATGCATAGATGTGTCATGAATATCAGTCTCCAAACTCGTACACTACTGTTCAAACATCTGGAATCGGTATTCCCATCACATAAAAGTAATTATGGTGCAGATATATATCCATGATTGTAAAATAAAAAGTAATATTCCATTGATTTTTGATTATTTGAAGGAAACTGACCCAACAGTACATCAACAGCACTGTAGATGCTAAACGCTAATGCTAAAGAATCCCTAGTATAGCGTTTCACAATGTACACATAGGATCGTGTGGTAATTCTTCTACAAGGCTTTCTTAGGGCCTAAACCTTTGGGCACAGCTGCAGAGATGATATTCATGAGACACTCTATGAAACACAGAAAATTCAAAAGTCAGTTGTAAACCAATAACCATCATGCTCATCATCATTTATTGCTGGTTTGATCTTTTTCACCCAGGGTAAACTTAAAGCCAGCCATCCTCACTGTCTGCTCTCTCATCATTCACCCAAACTGCGGGTAAGACCAAGGCTGGCCCCGAGATGCTCTCCTCCGATACGCTAGGGTAAAGTCTAGATGACCTCAAAGACGTGGTTGTGGTTTTAATTAGACACCCAAACACTGGGGCCATCTTTGACTAATACAGACGGCTCAAATCTGCAAATACAGAGCTTCCCCAAAATATTCAAGAGACAATCTGACCAGAGGTCTTTAACAAGTCTGTGTTATTCTTAAGCACCCATGATTAGAAGCAGTTAAGTCCTCTCAGCACATGCATGCTCCGCGTCCCGGTGTAATCGGGGTGTACTGGGGGGGTGTAGCTGGAACCCAGAGGGCTGCTTTCCCCAGACCCAGCTTAAGCATGAACACAGACCAGACATTTCCAATGGTGAATCACCATTGGCACTCCAACTCTAAGCCTAGGCCTAATCCACGCCTGGGGAACTGGGCCCCACTGTAACCGTGCTGTAGAGGGTTTACTCTTTCTCCAGCGTTAGACTTCCACCAACGTCGAGAACAGTCCAATCAGCAGTAGTGACCTGCTCGATTACAAACCCCCAGCCTCTCGTCTTTTCCAAGTGACCATTTGCTGGACAACCTAACTCCTCTTCACACAACGTCCTCCTCAGAACCTCCACTTCTTCTTTCATGTGTCTCTTCCTTCCTCGCAGGATCAAACGGCCAGCCTCATCACCACAGCTTGTTTCCTTTCTCACTGCTGTCCAGGATCCGTGTCCACTATTAACCCCAGCGTTTATGTGGGTCTCAGTACTGTATATGCTGTGTTGTGTATACTGTATATATGTTTGGTTTGCACATATATACACTTTGATGTAGGCTACATGCACACTAATAACCACTGGCCTGTACGCCCATGAATGTGTGATGCAACGAGCATTTCCAGAGAAACACACGTGAAATAATAATTCTGGAAATTTCTTTTTTTTATTATTTCTAATTTTTCTTTATCTACCTAGTCAGTATTTTCTATATCTCGACATACTTCTAGTTTTGCTCTGTATATGTCATTTCTGTTTTACATTCTTACACATCCATCTGGGAACCAACACTTCCCTCACCTCAGCTTTCTCAGTTCCACACTTTCATTTTCTTTTAACTCTTTTCTTTTGTACTTCTGCCTCACATGTGTGTTTCTGACCGACCCACAGGCCCTGAGCCTCCATCTAACCTCGCTTTCAGTGAGGTGACCGAGAACTCTCTCACAGTGTCCTGGACCAGACCCAAGAGCCCTGTGTCTGGATTTAAAGTCACATACATACACAAGCAGGACGGTAAGACTCATAGGACCCTCTTTGTTCACCCCACCCCCAAATGTAGCAGATCAGCCAATGCCCAAGACTCTGCCCAGTCAGTTTCTTGGGCATTCATCGAAATCAAAATAACTGTAATTAACAATTTACTGGTCTTCAGTGCATTAAGCTCTTAAACCTACAAGCCTACAGTGGCCAAACTGGCTGATTAGCCATCCTGTAGGACTGTAGCAATTCCCTCATCAATCAACTCTACAGCCGTGTCTCGATACAATACGTTTCATCTATACAGTTACTGTATCAGTATGTATCTCATGCTCTATTATGTAGAGTTATTATTAAAGTATAACGTTGTGATGCAACAACACCAAACACCAAACGCCATACACAATATGACCTGTCCCTACACTAGTTTCGTAAGGGGAAGATTTCAACCACTACCCCTTCTAACTCAGTTTTAAGGGGGAGGGTTACACTCCAAAACATAGGGGGTAGGGGTAAAATACGGAATGGGACTGGGCCTTAAACTGCCACGCGCCTGTCTCTAACTGTACAGAGTTGTTACGGCTCTTGAAACAGACTCGACTGTGGCATACTGTTATATAGCAATGGACTGTAGAACGTCTACAGAACTGGACAAACGTTCTTGGACGACGGGAGACTATTGGAAGTAAGGGGAGGATTGTGTAAATCAGACTGTGAGCCAAACTATAATTTCAGCTAATCATCATCTGATTAGAGGTCTGGGTCTTCCTAATGCTGAGGTTCTGTGCTTGCAGGAGAGCCTGTTTCTGTGGCAGTGGATTCTGCCGACTCGAGTGTGGGTCTTTCAAAGCTTTCTCCTGGCTCGTCCTATGAGGTCAGCGTAATATCCGTGCTAGGACTGGACGAGAGCGACTCAATCAGTGACATGGTCCTCACACGTAAGGTTGCATCCTCTCACACGGTCTTTGAAAGCTAGTTTTCTAATCTGGCCAAGGCAACACCCTCGACACGTGATCCACTGGTGTTCCACTTGAGGCCTTCAGGTCTGCTTCAGCGTCACAGCTCTAAATGAACCTGCCCTGGAAAGACAGACAACTTCATTGGACTTTATCAACAGATAAAAGCCAGATCCTGCTGATTGATTATTAACTGCTTCCTATTTCACGATTTTCATGGCCATTTTAGAGCAAATATTTTCCGACAGTATTTTCCCCCCATTATATTCTAGCTTTCAAGTTCTCCTTTTAACAGCATGTTAAACGGCCCCAGGGCTCGTAATAGATCTAGCAGGTGCTGTATCTGGAAAAGTCCAGCTCTATCATTTCTCAGAGGGGCCATGTCGGACTGAGTTCCAGTGAAGTTCTGACCTGAGCTCTGGCCAGGACTGGATTCATGTGGAGGTTTTTGAGCACACTGACAGACGGCCCAGCTTTACATCGAGGCATCTAACTCCCCTTGTCTCTCTCTTCGGTCTTCTGTCTCAGTGCCTGACCCACCGACTGACCTCAGGGCCATAAATGTCACCGATACCAAGGCCTTGCTGCTGTGGAGACCAGCCCTGGCAACCGTGGACCAGTACGTCATCGTCTACGGCTCTGAAGAAGGTGAGCACCATCTTGGGGGCAGACGTCCACTGGCGCAAACTCCTCGGGGCCTTTTTTCAAAAACCGTCTGCAACAATGCGGCCTTTCACAAAGAGGTTTTCACGCACGGCCAGTTGGACGGGGAGAGAGGAATGGGCTGCCACACGTCATCCAGCGTACACCGTAAAATCAGCACGCTGAAAAATGCACTAAAGAGAAAGTCCTTTTAGTGATTAAAAGCTACGTTCCCCGTCAGCCCCTCAAACTGAGCTACGGTTTTATAGACCACTCGCTGCTCGGTGCCGTTCCGCTTGAAGGCTGTCCGTTAGGTTGAGGAAAAGTTCAGAGAGAAAGTCATTGTGCTTTCTAATATGGTTAAGTGTTATTATAACTGTAATAGAAGCTGATGTTCTGCACACCGGTGTGGAACCACAGTCACACAAATCACTGGCAGCCTATAAATCCATCACGGTTTAGAGCAGTATTCCAGCTTTCTTACCGGCTTGGTATGTTTCCTCACTCAGGACCTCTAAACTATACCCTATGTCTAAATGAGGCAATGGCAATAATGACGTCGCGGGCTTTGATCGCTGTGTATGTCTCTGTACTCGTCTCTGAGGGTGTTTACACTAGGCAGATTTGCTTTGATTACGACAAACCACGCTCCGACTGCTCAGTTATTCCAGTTCATTGGATGAAAAAAGTTTCAAATGATTTTATTACAGCGTAATTCAAATGCAACGGCTTCAGAAGACTAACAAAATCAGCAGTACGGAAAACACATTAACGAAAGGCTGTGATCAGGAACCGTAATGGACAGGCGTCACGTGAGAGCTACAGACAGCTTCGCCTTTACCACTGCCTCATATAGAAACAGGGCGGAGTTAAAGACCGCGAGTGAAAACAGCAGGTCTACGGCTCCCCGACTCACCATGGCTGCAGGGGCTAACAGTTATGTGTTCAGACCTCTACTACCCTGTAGACCACTGCAGTAAGAGATTTAAACTGATAAAGGGCAAAATGAATTTCTGTCTGCACTCGTCCTGTCAGATAAGCAGAGCACGAGGGCCTGAGGATGCCAGTCTTACTCCAGTGATAAGTGAGGGGATGTAACGCCTTCTCAAAGTTTACTGTTTGATTTCTGAGACCTACTATAACAGTGTTACAGGCTTCCCAAAACACCATCTTACTTACTTCACGTGTTTACATTTAGGGGTTAGGGGTGTAGTGTAAATGTAGGAGTTGGGGCTGTTGTGTAAACGTAGGATATAAGGGCTGTAGTGTAAATGTAGGGGTTAGGGGTTTAGTGTAAATGTAGGGGTTAGGGGTTTAGTGTAAATGTAGGGGTTAGGGGGTTTAGTGTAAATGTAGGGGTCAGGGGTGTAGTGTAAATGTAGGGGTTAGAGGTTTAGTGTAAATGTGGGGGTTAGGGGGTTAGTATAAATGTAGGGGTTTAGTGTAAATGTAGGGGTTAGGGGATTTAGTGTAAATGTAGGGGTTAGGGGTTTAGTGTAAATGTAGGGGTTAGGGGTTAGTGTAAATGTATGGGTTAGGTTATGTTGTAAATGTAGGGTTCAAGGGGTTTAGTGTAAATGTAGGGGTTAGGGGATTAGTGTTTTTAAAAAAATGTAGGGGTTAGGGGTTTAGTGCTTAAACTAGGGGTAGGCGGTTAGTGTTAAGTGTAGGGCGTTTAGGGGTTTAGTTGTAAATGTCATGGGTTAGGGGCCCGTTTAGTGTAAGTGTAAGGATAGTTAGGTTTAGTGTCAAATGTTAGGGTGTTAGGGGTCTTTAGTGTAAAGGTAGGGTTAGGGGGGGGTTAGTGTAAAATGTAGGGTTAGGGGTTTAGTGTAGTGTCAATAGGCTAGAGACGTAAATGTAGGGGAGGGGTTTAGGTAAATGTAGGGGTTAGGGGGTTTAGTGTAAATGTAGGACGTAGGGTTTAGTGTAAATGTAGGGGTTAGGGGGTTGTTTAGTGTAAATGTAGGGGTTAGGGGTGAAGTGTAAATGTAGGGGTTAGGGGTTTAGTGATAAATGTAGGGGTTAGGGGGTAGTCTAAGTATAGGTTTAGGGGTTTAGTGTAAATTGTAGGGGTTAGGGGATTGAGTGTTAATGTAGGGGTTAGGGGGTTTAGTGTAAATGTAGGGGTTGAGGGTTAGTGCTAAATGTAGGGTTTAGGGGGTTTAGTGTAAATGTAGGGGTTAGGGTTTAGTGTAAAAGTAGGGGGTAGGGGGTTTAGTGTAAAGTTCGGGGTTAGGGGGTTTAGTGTAAATGTAGGGCGTTAGGGGGTTGAGGTGTAAATGTAGGGGTTAGGGGGTTTAGTGAAATGTAGGGGTTAAGGGGCTTGTAGTGTACCAATGTAGGGTTTAGTGTTATGTAAATGGTAGGGGTTAGGGTGGATAGGGTAAATGTAGGGGTTAGGGGTTTAGTGTAAATGTAGGGTTAGGGCTTAGTGTAGGGGGGTTATGGTTTAGTGTAAATGGAGGGGTTAGGGGGTTAGTGTAAATGTAGGGAGTTAGGGGTTTAGTGTAAGTGTAGGTGTTAGGGGGTTAGTGTAAAATTATGGGGTAGGGGGTTTAGTGTAAATGTAGGGTTAGGGGGTTTTGTGTAAATGTATGGGGTTAGGGGTTTAGTGTAAATGTAGGGGTTAGGGGTTTAGTGTAAATGTAGGGGTTAGGGGCTGTAGTGTAAATGTAGGGGTTAGGGGTTAGTGTAAATGTAGGGGTTAGGGGGTAGTGTAAGAGTAGCCTGTAGGGTTTGGGGGTTTAGTGTAATTGTTGGGGTAAGGGTTTTAGTGTAAATGTAGGGGTTAGGTGTAAATGTAGGGGTTAGGGGCTGTAGTGTAAATGTAGGGGTTAGGGGCTGTAGTGTAAATGTAGGGGTTTAGGGGGTTTAGTGTAAATGTAGGGGTTAGAGATTAGGTTTTTTAGTGTAACCGTTAGCGTAGGGTGTACTCTAGGGGGTTAGTGTAAAGTAGGGTTAAGGGGGTTTAGTGTAAATGTAGCGGTTATAGGGGGTTTAGTGTAAATGTAGGGTAGGGGTTAGGGGTGTAGTGTAAATGTAGGGTTAGAGGTTTAGTGTAAAATGTAGGGGTTAGGGGTTTTAGTGTAAAAATAAGGGGTAGGGGGTTTAGTGTAAATGTAGGGGTTAGGGGTTTAGTGTAAATGTAGGGGGTTAGGGGGGTAGGGGTTAGTGTAAATGTAGGGGTTAGGGGCTTAGTGTAAATGTAGGGGTTAGGGGGTTAGTGTAAATGAAGTGGTAAGGGGGTTTAGTGTAAATGTAGGGGTAAGGGATGGTTTAGTGTAAACTGTAGGGTTAGGGGTTTAGTGTAAATGTAGGGGTTAGGGGGGTTAGTGTAAATGTAGGGTTTTTTTTGTTAGGGGTTATAGTGTAACAATGTAGGGGTTAGGGGTTTTAGTGTAAATGTAGGGGTTAGGGGCTGTTAGGTTAAATGTAGGGGTTAGAGGGGTTTAGTGTAAATGTAGGGGTTAGGGGGTTTAGTGTAAATGTAGGGGTTAGGGGAAGGGTTTAGTGGTAAATGTGGGGGTTAGGGGGTTAGTGTGTAAATGTAGGCGGTTAGGGGGTTAGTGTAAAGTAGGGGTTAGGGGTTTAGTGTAAATGTAGGGGTTAGGGGGTTTAGTGTAAATGTAGGGGTTAGGGGGTTTAGTGTAAATGTAGGGGTTAGGGGTATAAGTGTAAATGTAGGGGTTAGGGGCTGTAGTGTAAATGTAGGGGTAAGGGGGTTTAGTGTAAATGTAGGGGTTAGGGGTTTAGTGTAAATGTAGGGGTTAGGGGGTTTAGTGTAAATGTAGGGGTTAGGGGCTGTAGTGTAAATGTAGGGGTTAGGGGGTTAGTGTAAATGTAGGGGTTAGGGGGTTTAGTGTAAATGTAGGGGTTAGTGTAATGTAGGAGTTGGGGCTGTAGAGTAAATGGGGGGTCTGCAGGTGTCTCTGACTCTGAATGATGGTCTGTCTCTACATCAGTCCCTGCCTCCGAGTCCACGGTCAGAGTGTCTGGTAATGCAGCGGAGCAGCAGCTGCAGACTCTGAGAGCCTCTACCAAATACACAGTCACCATCTACAGCCGGCTGGGAGACCACAGGAGCTCAGGATCCTCCACCATCTTCACCACCTCCAGCGGTCAGTCCAGGCTCTACACCAGGGGTGGGGACCTGAGGAGCGAACTCCAGCACAGTTTGTTGATTTCTCTGCACCCAACCTGGTGGTAAGCTGGTGGGTCGGCTCAGGTGTGGTTGAGTGGGAGAATCACCAAACTGTGCAGGACTGGAGCCCCCGCCCCGCCCCGCCCACTCTCAGGATCAGTAATAGAGGAGGGGTTTACTGTTTGCCAGAGATTAATTAATATCACGTAGGATGAAGACGATGAGCAGACACATCTTAGCTACAGCGGGGTTTACTGGGCAGCGCTGTAACCATACCCATCATGTTCCTGTGTATAACAGGCACTGGGGGAAGAGGGGAGGGGCCTCGCGACCTGACTGCCAGCCAGGTGACCCCACGCACAGCAGTGCTGTCATGGAAACCTCCTGCTTCAGCAGTGACGAGCTACAAGCTGACGTACTTTACAGAAGGCCGGGAGATCAAGGTGGGCGAAGAAAACAGGGAAAGCTAATCCACACCTGCAGTTTTGCACCAGAGATCAACTGGGTTCCTTTTCTCTCCCGGGCGAAGAACCGGAACATCACACTACACCCACCCATCAGCCATAACCTTATACCCACCTCCTCGTATCCTACACCCACTCACTGTCCACTGTATCAGCTACACTGACCATGCAGGACAGTGGAGCTGATACAGTGGACAGTGAGTGTAGGTACCAGGAGGTGGTTTTATCGTTTTGGGTGATTGGTGTACATCCCCACACCCTCTTAAGAGGTAGCCATTGTGAGGGTTACTTGTGTAGCGCTGACGGATTACTGGTGTAGTGCTGACGGATTACTTGTGTATCCCTGATGAATTACTTGTGTAGAGCTGACGGATTACTGGTGTAGTCCTGACGGATTACTGGTGTAGTCCTGACGGATTACTGGTGTAGTCCTGACGGATTACTTGTGTAGAGCTGACGGATTACTTGTGTAGCGCTGACGGATTACTTGTGTAGCCCTGACGGATTACTTGTGTAGCCCTGACGGATTACTTGTGTAGAGCTGACAGATTACTTGTGTAGCCCTGATGGATTACTGGTGTAGTCCTGATGAATTACTTCGTTGTAGCGCTGACGGATATTACTGGTTTAGTCCTGTGGATTTACTTGTGGACCTCTCGGCCTGACGGATTACTTGTGTAGTCCTGATGGATTACTTGTGTAACCCTGACGGATTACTTGTGTAGTCCTGATGGGTTACTTGTGTAGTCCTGACGGGATACCGGATTACTTGTGTAGAGCTGACAGATTACTTGTGTATCCCTGACGGAGTACTTGTGTAGCGCTGACGGAGTACTTGTGTAGCCATGACGGATTACTTGTGTAGTGCTGACGGAGTACTTGTGTAGAGCTGACGGATTACTTGTGTAGCGCTGACGGATTACTTGTGTAGCCCTGACGGATTACTTGTGTAGCCCTGACGGATTACTTGTGTAGAGCTGACAGATTACTTGTGTAGCCCTGATGGATTACTGGTGTAGTCCTGATGAATTACTTGTGTAGCGCTGACGGATTACTGGTGTAGTCCTGATGGATTACTTGTGTAGCGCTGACGGATTACTTGTGTATCCCTGACGGAGTACTTGTGTAGCGCTGACGGAGTACTTGTGTAGCCATGACGGATTACTTGTGTAGCCATGACGGATTACTTGTGTAGTGCTGACGGAGTACTTGTGTAGCGCTGACGGAGTACTTGTGTAGCGCTGACGGAGTACTTGTGTAGCCCTGACGGAGTACTTGTGTAGCCCTGACGGATTACTTGTGTAGCCCTGACGAATTACTGGTGTAGAGCTGACAGATTACTTGTGTAGCCCTGATGGATTACTGGTGTAGTCCTGATGGATTACTTGTGTAGCGCTGACGGATTACTGGTGTAGTCCTGATGGATTACTTGTGTAACCCTGATGGATTACTTGTGTAGTGCTGACGGATTACTTGTGTAGTCCTGACGGGTTACTTGTGTAGTCCTGACGGGATACCGGATTACTTGTGTAGAGCTGACAGATTACTTGTGTATCCCTGACGGAGTACTTGTGTAGCGCTGACGGAGTACTTGTGTAGACATGACGGATTACTTGTGTAGTGCTGACGGAGTACTTGTGTAGCGCTGACGGAGTACTTGTGTAGCCCTGACGGATTACTTGTGTAGCCCTGACGGATTACTTGTGTAGCCCTGACGGATTACTTGTGTAGAGCTGACGGATTACTTGTGTAGAGCTGACGGATTACTTGTGTAGCCCTGACGGATTACTTGTGTAGCCCTGACGGATTACTTGTGTAGCCCTGACGGATTACTTGTGTAGCCCTGACGGATTACTTGTGTAGAGCTGACAGATTACTGGTGTAGAGCTGACAGATTACTTGTGTAGTCCTGATGAATTACTTGTGTAGCGCTGACGGATTACTGGTGTAGTCCTGATGGATTACTTGTGTAGCGCTGACGGATTACTGGTGTAGTCCTGATGGATTACTTGTGTAACCCTGATGGATTACTTGTGTAGTCCTGACGGGTTACTTGTGTAGTCCTGACGGGATACCAGATTACTTGTGTAGAGCTGACAGATTACTTGTGTATCCCTGACGGATTACTTGTGTAGTGCTGACGGATTACTTGTGTAGTGGTGACAGATTACTGGTGTAGTGCTGACAGAGTATTTGTGTAGCGCTGACGGATGACTCGTGTAGCCCTGACGAATTACTGGTGTAGAGCTGACAGATTACTTGTGTAGCCCTGATGGATTACTGGTGTAGTCCTGATGAATTACTTGTGTAGCGCTGACGGATTACTGGTGTAGTCCTGGTGGATTACTTGTGTAGCGCTGACGGATTACTGGTGTAGTCCTGGTGGATTACTTGTGTAGCCCTAACGGATTACTTGTGTAACCCTGATGGATTACTTGTGTAGTGGTGACGGATTACTTGTGTAGTGGTAACAGATTACTTGTGTAGTCCTGACGGATTACTTGTGTAGTGGTGACGGATTACTGGTGTAGAGCTGATGGAGTACTTGTGTAGTGCTGATGGATTACTGGTGTAGAACTGATGGAGTACTTGTGTAGTCCTGACGGATTACTTGTGTAGTGGTGACGGATTACTGGTGTAGAGCTGATGGAGTACTTGTGTAGTGGTGACGGAGTACTGGTGTAGTGCTGACGGAGTGCTGGTGTAGAGCTGACAGAGTACTTGTGTAGTGCTGATGGATTACTGGTGTAGAACTGATGGAGTACTTGTGTAGTGCTGATGGATTACTGGTGTAGAGCTGACGGAGTACTTGTGTAGTGCTGATGGATTACTGGTGTAGAGCTGACGGAGTACTTGTGTAGTGCTGATGGATTACTTGTGTAGTGGTGATGGATTACTTGTGTAGTGGTGACGGGATTACCGGAGCCCTACTTGTGTAGTGCTGGGCATTACTTGTGTAGTGGTGACGGATTACTTGTGTAGTGGTGATGGATTACTGGTGTTGTGCTGTTGGGGTAATTGTGTAGTGGTGACGGAGTACTGGTGTAGTGCTGACGGAGTGCTGGTGTAGAGCTGACAGAGTACTTGTGTAGTGCTGATGGATTACTGGTGTAGAACTGATGGAGTACTTGTGTAGTCCTGACGGATTACTTGTGTAGAACTGATGGAGTACTTGTGTAGTGCTGATGGATTACTGGTGTAGAACTGATGGAGTACTTGTGTAGTCCTGACGGATTACTTGTGTAGTGGTGACGGATA
>JAMWET010004639.1:0-25000 GCA_024036415.1 Prochilodus magdalenae | reverse complement strand
TATTATTATTATTAATTATTTATTTAACTATTAATTGAATATACTTAACAACAATATAATACTTCATATATAACAAAATTATTCTTTTAAAACTTTTTTTAAGGTGTATTTTTTTTTTTTTTAAATGGTTGTGCAGATGTGCTGTCCGTTCAGTCCCAGCACGTCTGTCTTGGAGAGAGGTGCGCATTGTTTATCACAGCAGGAGGTTTCGGCCCCTCCCCTTTATCCCAGTCATTGCTCGCTAGTAGCTCAACACGTGCCACACCATTGCACACACGGTGTGCTAGTGTTCGAGTTAATCCGAGATATTTAAGGGACTATTATTATTTATTACACGTATCGTGTTCATTAGCCACTAGGGGGCGTCCATCTTTATTACAGGGGCTTAAATGACCTCTACATATTTACTGTATATATTATACTTCTATAATCACGACACGACATTCACTTCCATCGTCTGGGATTTTGGACCGTTTCTATTGGTCCATTCATCAGTAACCATTCAGAGTCCCAGCAACAGCCTCTCTGGATTTGTTTTAGAGCTGGTCTAGACTGGTTCTACATCTTATCTAGATTTTAGAACTGGTCTAGACTGGTTCTACATCTTATCTAGATTTTAGAACTGGTCTAGACTTTGTTCTACAACTTATCTAGATTTTAGAGCTGGTCTAGACTTGTTCAACATCTTATCTAGATTTTAGAACTGGACTAGACTGGTTCTACATCTTATCTAGAATTGTTTTAGAACTGGTCTAGACTTGTTCTACATCTTATCTAGATTTTAGAGCTGGTCTAGACTTGTTCTACATCTTATCTAGATTTTAGAGCTGGTCTAGACTTTGTTCTACATCTTATCTAGATTTTAGAACTGGTCTAGACTGGTTCTACATCTTATCTAGATTTTAGAACTGGTCTAGACTGGTTCTACATCTTATCTAGATTTTAGAACTGGTCTAGACTGGTTCTACATCTTATCTAGATTTTAGAGCTGGTCTAGACTGGTTCTACATCTTATCTAGATTTTAGAGCTGGTCTAGACTGGTTCTACATCTTATCTAGATTTTAGAGCTGGTCTAGACTTGTTCAACATCTTATCTAGATTTTAGAGCTGGTCTAGACTTGTTCAACATCTTATCTAGATTTTAGAACTGGACTAGACTGGTTCTACATCTTATCTAGAATTGTTTTAGAACTGGTCTAGACTTGTTCTACATCTTATCTAGATTTTAGAGCTGGTCTAGACTTTGTTTTACATCTTATCTAGATTTTAGAACTGGTCCAGACTTTGTTCTACAACTTATCTAGATTTTAGAGCTGGTCTAGACTTTGTTCTACAACTTATCTAGATTTTAGAGCTGGTCTAGACTTTGTTCTACATCTTATCTAGATTTGTTTTAGAGCTGGTCTAGACTTTGTTCTACATCTTATCTAGATTTTAGAGCTTGTCTAGACTTTGTTCTACATCTTATCTAGATTTTAGAGCTGGTCTAGACTGGTTCTACATCTTATCTAGATTTTAGAGCTGGTCTAGACTGGTTCTACATCTTATCTAGATTTTAGAACTGGTCTAGACTGGTTCTACATCTTATCTAGATTTTAGAGCTGGTCTAGACTGGTTCTACATCTTATCTAGATTTTAGAGCTGGTCTAGACTTGTTTTACATCTTATCTAGATTTGTTTTAGAGCTGGTCTAGACTTTGTTCTACATCTTATCTAGATTTTAGAGCTTGTCTAGACTTTGTTCTACATCTTATCTAGATTTTAGAGCTGGTCTAGACTTTGTTCAACATCTTATCTAGATTTTAGAGCTGGTCTAGACTTTGTTCAACATCTTATCTAGATTTTAGAGCTGGTCTAGACTTTGTTCAACATCTTATCTAGATTTTAGAGCTGGTCTAGACTGGTTCTACATCTTATCTAGATTTTAGAGCTGGTCTAGACTTGTTTTACAACTGAACATAGAAGTAGGTTTCCTGTTTGGACTGGTTACAGCGGTCAGAAACCAGATAGGGTCAGATAGGGGTCAGAAGAGCCTTCGTACCGCTGCTGTGCAGAGGGACGGAGAGGGTACTCACAGGGGCTCAGTAGACTGAGTGAGTGCTGTGTTCAGGATTAGTGGTCAGTAGGGCTGCTACCTGATGGACACACAGATGGCCCTTCTGAACCGGTGACCTGTGGGTATACACTCATACGCCTGTGCTGGAACAGATGTGCACCTTAGCACCGTTCTGTTTACCGTTCTGTTTTCTTATTTACCCCACCCACTTATTTTCCACACACGTGGAAACACTGCACATCCCTGACCGCACGCGGTATCAGTGCAACCGTTCAGACCAGCCTCTGTGTGGAGGACACAGCTGTGATCAGCTGGTCTTCAGAGTGGACGGGTGGAGGAGATACAGAGCTCTGTTAAATCTCAGATCAGTGTAGCAGCTCTGCACTCCGCACCCCTAACCCCGTATCTGGGGGGGGGGGCTTCTCTCCGTGCTGTAAGAGGATTGGCCCTCTGCTCACCATCTGTTCAGCCATGCTGAGGTTACTCCGGACCCTGCTGTGAGCTCGGCTCATGTGAGGCTGAATGCTCAGTCTTCTGATTCACTGCGTGAGGTGTTTAACTGTAGCTCTGTGTGCGGTAGGCGTGTACGGTGGAGACCCTGACCAGGGAATGGGCGGAGGATTCCTGGACATCCTGAAAGGTGGAACCGAGCGCTTTCTGACCAACATTAAAGACACGTCCTCTAAGGTCATCCAGTCTGTGGCCAGGTGAGACACACACACACACCTGTATCTCTACACCTGCTGGGGGAGAGGGGGTCTGAGGGCCCTGATGTCCGAGGAGGGTGAAGACAGCGCAGTGGCCCCTGTGTCGGAGGTGCTGCAGTGAGGAGCTGTAATCTACACTCGCCTAACCCAGAGAGCAAAACCGTGGAAGAGCAGTCTGCCTCTGTGGCTGTGTGTCTTGGTATACGGTGTGTGTCCCCTTTGTCCTCCCTCGAGTCGCTACCCCGAGGTTCTGTTAAGTTGCAGCTGCTAGAACACCCCATATCCTGATTAAGACTTTCATGGCGCTCTAGTCATGCAGCCAGGGCTCTGCGGTTCTAGACTGGGGGTTATCATGAAAGCGTCTCAGTAAATCACCAGATAATTGAACAGTAGCCGGGTATATTGTTAGCCGACACCCGTGCTAGCTGGCCTTCTAGGAGCTGTTAGAACCTGGTCTCTAGACCTGTTTTGGTTAGATCTTTCAGAGACTGTTTTTTTTTTAATTAATTTATTTTTTAGCGCTGGTCTAGACCTGTTTTGGTTGAGCTAGAATTAAAGTTAGTTTTTAGAGAGTTTTTTTAGTCTAGACCTGTTTTTTTTGATCTAGACTTATATTAGGGAGAGCTGGTCTTTATTGTAACTAGACTTGTCTTGGTTGATCTAGACTGATTTTTTTAGAGCTGGTCTAGACTTGTGTTTTGGTTGATCTAGACCTGTTTTGTGGTGAATCCTAGACTGGTTTTAGAGCTGGTCTAGACCTGTTTTGTTGATCTAGACTGGTTTTAGAGCTGGGCTAGGCCTGTTTTGTTGATCTAGACTGGTTTTAGAGCTGGGCTAGGCCTGTTTTGTTGATCTAGACTGGTTTTAGAGCTGGTCTAGACCTGTTTGGTTGATCTAGACTGGTTTTAGAGCTGGTCTAGACCTGTTTGGTTGATCTAGACTGGTTTTAGAGCTGGTCTAGACCTGTTTGGTTGATCTAGACTGGTTTTAGAGCTGGTCTAGACCTGTTTGGTTGATCTAGACTGGTTTTAGAGCTGGTCTAGACCTGTTTGGTTGATCTAGACTGGTTTTAGAGCTGGTCTAGACTGGTTTTAGAGCTGGTCTAGACCTGTTTGGTTGATCTAGACTGGTTTTAGAGCTGGTCTAGACGTGTTTGGTTGATCTAGACTGGTTTTAGAGCTGGTCTAGACCTGTTTGGTTGATCTAGACTGGTTTTAGAGCTGGTCTAGACCTGTTTGGTTGATCTAGACTGGTTTTAGAGCTGGTCTTAGAGCTGGTCTAGGACCTGTTTTGGTTCTAGGCCTGTTTTGTTGATCTAGACTGGTTTTAGAGCTGGTCTAGGACCCTGTTTTTGTTGATCTAGACTGGTTTTAAGAAGCTGGTCTAGGCCTGTTTTAGATCTAGACTGGTTTTAGAGCTGGTCTAGACCTGTTTGTTGATCTAGACTGGTTTTTAGAGCTGGTCTAGACCCTGTTTTGTTGATCTAGACTGGTTTTTTAGAGCTGGTCTAGACCTGTTTGTTGTTGATCTAGACTGGTTTTAGAGCTGGTCTAGACCTGTTTTGGTTGATCTAGACTGGTTTTAGCGCTGGTCTAGGCCTGTTTTTGTTGATCTAGACTGGTTTTTAGAGCTGGTCTAGGTTTTGTTGATCTAGACTGGTTTTTAGCGCTGGTCTAGACCTGTGTTTTGTTGATCTAGACATTGGTTTTAGCGCTTGGTCTAGGGCCCTGTTTTGTTGATTCTAGACTGGTTTTTAGAGCTGGTCTAGGGCCCGTTTTTGTTGACTGACTAGACTGGTTTTAGAGCTGGTCTAGACCCGTTTTTGGTTGATCTAGACTGGTTTTAGAGCTTGGTCTAGACCCGTTTGGTTGATCTAGACTGGTTTTAGCGCTGGTCTA
Organism: Prochilodus magdalenae; assembly: GCA_024036415.1. Classification (NCBI taxonomy): domain Eukaryota; kingdom Metazoa; phylum Chordata; class Actinopteri; order Characiformes; family Prochilodontidae; genus Prochilodus; species Prochilodus magdalenae. Next base: position 20,338 of record JAMWET010004639.1, on the reverse strand, counting down.
GGCCTGGTTGATCTAGACTGGTTTTAGCGCTGGTCTATCTAGTTGACTAGACTGGTTTAGAGCTGGTCTAGGCCTGTTTTATTGATCTGTGGTTTTTTGAGAGCTGGTCTAGGGCCTGTTTTGTTGATCTAGACTGGTTTTAGAGCTGGTCCTAGGTCTAGATCCTGTTTTTAGGTTGATCTAGACTGGTTTTTGTTGATCTAGAGCTGGTCTAGACTTGTTTTTTGTCCTAGGTTGAATCTACTAGACTGGTTTTAGCGCTGGTCTAGGCCTGTTTTGTTGATCTAGACTGGTTTTAGAGCTGGTCTAGACCTGTTTTGTTGATCTAGACTGGTTTTAGAGCTGGTCTAGACCTGTTTTGTTGATCTAGACTGGTTTTAGAGCTGGTCTAGGCCTGTTTTGTTGATCTAGACTGGTTTTAGAGCTGGTCTAGACCTGTTTTGTTGATCTAGACTGGTTTTAGAGCTGGTCTAGGCCTGTTTTGTTGATCTAGACTGGTTTTAGAGCTGGTCTAGACCTGTTTGGTTGATCTAGACTGGTTTTAGAGCTGGTCTAGACCTGGTTTGTTGATCTAGACTGGTTTTAGAGCTGGGCTAGGCCTGTTTTGTTGATCTAGACTGGTTTTAGAGCTGGTCTAGGCCTGTTTTGTTGATCTAGACTGGTTTTAGAGCTGGTCTAGGCCTGTTTTGTTGATCTAGACTGGTTTTAGAGCTGGTCTAGGCCTGTTTTGTTGATCTAGACTGGTTTTAGAGCTGGTCTAGACCTGTTTTGTTGATCTAGACTGGTTTTAGAGCTGGTCTAGGCCTGTTTTATTGATCTAGACTGGTTTTAGAGCTGGTCTAGGCCTGTTTTGTTGATCTAGACTGGTTTTAGAGCTGGGCTAGGCCTGTTTTGTTGATCTGGACTGGTTTTAGAGCTGGGCTAGGCCTGTTTTGTTGATCTAGACTGGTTTTAGAGCTGGTCTAGGCCTGTTTTTGCAGTCTAACCTGAAGTGCCCTCTAGCAGTCTGTCCTGAGAGAGTTGTTTTGGTCTCGGTTCTTGTTAACAGAATGTCTGTGGTCAGTTAAATGGCCGCGCTGATGTCCGCTACTGAGATGGATTAACCCTCCTGCTGTTCATTCCCCTCATGCTCCCCCGCTGTCTGCCAGTTATTCAGTTCTGTTGATCATTATCATTTTTGTTTATCTTTTTTTTGTTGTTGTTGTTCATTTCTTTTTTTGTTCCTGAATCATGTGTCGTGGTCATATAACTCCGCCCACTTCTTGCAGCCCCAGGTAACTACTGACCCGCTGCCGTGTGTTGTTTGCCCTGCGTGTGTGTGTGTGTGTGTGTGTGCGTGTGTGTGTGCTGACCCAGTTTGGTCCCGGCGTCTCCATCATGAGCACTAATCCAGCACCGCGGTTCCACTGTGTAGATCTGTCTGTCCGTTACTGTGTGTGTTGGAGGCTTGTTTACTAAACCTGTGTTTACCTGAACGCTGTCCTGTCAGTAGGAGCTGTGTGTGAGTGTGCGGGTAGTTTAGGACCCCAGCAGTAGCTCTGTAATGTAATGGCCTTGTCTGTGTGAGGGTGTTCTGCCTGTAATGCTCCTGTCCCCTCTGCTCAGCTATGCCAAAGGAGATCTGGACCTGTCCTACATCACCTCCAGAATAGCGGGTAAGGTTTCTCTCTCTGTGTACTGAACGCCGCAGTAGTACAGGAAGCATGGAGGTCCTGAGTCGAGCCCTGACCAGTCATGCTGTAGTGGATTAGTGTCAGCTGTGTTAAACCTGACCCAGCTCTGAGTAGACAGTAGCCTGACTGTGCTCAGCTGCTCTCCTCAGGGACCTCTCCACCTTCTGAATGTGGGAATGTATATATGTAGGGGCTTGTGATGTATACACTCCGGTCAGAGCTCGTCTCTCAGTCAGAACCCTGTGTGTGTGTGTGTGTGCAGTGATGTCATTTCCAGCTGAGGGGGTGGAGTCTGCCATCAAGAACAACATTGAGGACGTGCGTTTGTTCCTGGACTCTCGACATGCGGGACATTACGCTGTTTACAATCTCTCCAGGCGCTCCTACAGACCAGCCCGTTTTCACAACCGGGTCAGTAACCCATGCACACGTGCGCACTGTACACCCGCACTACCGGACCAACACCACAAACCACCAGTAAGGCCAAGTAGCTCTTCAAAAGTCAGCTCATTATATTTCACTGTATTTCATCATGTCCATAGCACACCCTGGCCATATAAGCCCCGCCCCTTCACTGCAATTCAATAAGATAAGCCCCGCCCACATGCCCCCTTAAATAAAACAAGCCCTGCCCATCTCGCCTGTTTATACTCGTCCAACTGGACTGACTACCCCTGTCACGACTGCTGTACTGACGCGACTGCCCCGCCACGACTGCTGTGCCGACGCGACTACCCCAGTCACGACTGCTGTACTGACGCGACTACCCCAGTCACGACTGCTGTACTGACGCGACTACCCCAGTCACGACTGCTGTACTGACGCGACTACCCCAGTCGCGACTGCTGTACTGACGCGACTACCCCAGTCACGACTGCTGTACTGACGCGACTGCCCCAGTCACGACTGCTGTACTGACGCGACTACCCCAGTCGCGACTGCTGTACTGACGCGACTACCCCAGTCGCGACTGCTGTACTGACGCGACTACCCCAGTCGCGACTGCTGTACTGACGCGACTACCCCAGTCGCGACTGCTGTACTGACGCGACTACCCCAGTCGCGACTGCTGTACTGACGCGACTACCCCCGTCGCGACTGCTGTACTGACGCGACTACCCCAGTCTCGACTGCTGTACTGACGCGACTACCCCAGTCGCGACTGCTGTACTGACGCGACTACCCCAGTCGCGACTGCTGTACTGACGCGACTACCCCAGTCGCGACTGCTGTACTGACGCGACTACCCCAGTCACGACCACCATACTGATGCGACTGGCCCCGTCACGACCGCCTTACTGGTGCGACTGCCCCGCCACGACTGCCGTACCGACATGACTGCCCCGTCACGGCCGCCCCATCATGACCATCGTGCTGATGCGACTGCCCTCATCACGACCGCCGTACCGACGTGACTGCCCCCGCCACGACTGCTGTACTGACACGACTACCCCCGTCGCGACTGCCCCGTCACGACTGCTGTACTGACACGACTACCCCCGTCGCGACTGCCCCGTCACGACTGCTGTACTGACACGACTACCCCCGTCGCGACTGCCCCGTCACGACTGCTGTACTGACACGACTACCCCCGTCACGACTGCTGTACCGACGCGACTGCCCCGCTACGACTGCCGTACCGACATGACTGCCCCGTTACGGCCGCCCCGTCATGACCGTCGTGCTGACGCGACTGCCCACGTCGTGACCGCCGTACTGACGTGACTGCCGTACTGACACGACTATCCCCGTCACGACTGCTTTACCAACATGACTACTCCCGTCTCGACTGCCCCGCTACGACTGCTGTACTGACACAATAACCCTGTCACAACTGCTGTACTGACGCGACTACCCCACCACGACCGCCGTACTGATGCGACTGCCCCCGCCATGACTGCTGTACCGACAGGACTACCCTCGTCACGACCGCCGTACCGACGCGGCTGCCCCGACACGACTGAACAGTAACCCTGTATGATGAACCTGCTGCTCGGGGTTTGAGCTGTTGTCTGTTTGTGAATGTTGTGGGTATGTAGGTGTTCGAGTGTGGCTGGCAGGTGAGACGAGCTCCCACTCTGAAGAACCTGTACAGCATCTGTAAGAACATGCACCAGTGGCTCAAACAGGACCAGCGGAACGTCTGCATCGTTCACTGCCTGGTGAGGAAACACACACGCGCACACACACTAACACACACACTAACACAAATACACACACACTAACACGCATACGCGCACACACACACACACTAACACAAATACACACACACTAACACGCATACGCGCACACACACTAACACACACACTAACACAAATACACACACACTAACACGCATACGCGCACACACACACACACACACACTAACACACACACTAACACAAATACACACACTAACACGCCTACGCGCACACATGAACGCACACGCACTAACACACCGTGCGCACACACTAACACACGAACACACATACATACACACACGCTTCTACTAACACACAACACACACGCTAACACGCACATACATAACACACACACACACACACTACACACACCATCAACACACACGAACACGCACTAACCACGCATGAAAGCACACGCACAAACACACACACACTAACACACATACATGCACACATGAACGCACACGCACTAACACACACACACACACACTAACACACACGCTGCACACATAACATGCATACACGACGCACATACTAACACACATAAACGCACGCACGCACATGCGCACATACATGAACGCACACAAGCACACGCACACACACACACTAACACGCCTACGCGCACACATGAACGCACACGCACTAACACACGCTAACGCACATACACACACACACTGACACACGCACTAACACGCATAGGCGCACATACACACACACACACACACACACACACACACACTAGCACACATACGCGCACACATGAACGCACACACACTAGCACACATACGCGCACACATGAACGCACACGCACTAACACACACGCTAACGCACATACACACACACACTGACACACGCACTAACACGCATAGGCACACATACACACACACACACTAGCACACATACGCGCACACATGAACGCACACGCACTAACACACATACATACACACACACACTAACACACATACGCACGCACACACACACTAACACGCCTACGCGCACACATGAACGCACACGCACTAACACACATACACACAGCACACACTCGTTCACGCGCATACACAAACACTTACAGGTGCACAAAGACACTTGCACACCTGCACCCACACTTACACATGCTCACACACCCAGCTTGAGATGCTGCAGTTCGTATACGGTACTGCTCCTCATTAGCTGGGATTCGACAGATTGACGACAGAATTCCTGGGATTCATTTCTGGACTTGTTTTAGACGCTGTATATTAACACAGCCTTTAGATGTTCCAGGCTGAAGCTCCATAATGAGGACGTATAAACAGTCTAGAGGAACTGAGCTGAACTGAAAGCTGCTGTCGAAGCAGAGGATGATTCTGAACCCTTATCTCCTGATCTCGGCCACCTAGCGGCGAGAGCAGCGCGTTACTCTCTCCTAACAGTACATACATACATACATACAGAGCTCTACTGCCGAAACACCACCTCAAAGCTCCATCGTGCAGGCTTTACCTCATTTGAAAGACCGTCATCCTTTACAGTGTGTGTTAACTTCATGATGAAGGCCCTAAAGGTATGGCTGACCTGGAAAGACGTCTGGTTCCATTGACCTACAGTGAAGAATGGTTTTCAGGTTTTCTCCTCTGAAGTTCATGCACCTCTCAATGCACCTCTCAATGCACCTCTCAGTGCACCTCTCAATGCACCTCTCAATGCACCTCTCAATGCACCTCTCAATGCACCTGAACCGGAGAGGGCCAGCAGAGGCCTGTAAGGGACCTGCTTGCTTAGACCAGTGTACTTGTGCCAGCAGGTTCTCACTAGTACAGTAATGAAAGCAGATGCACAGATATATGGACACACTGTGTGGTTAGGGTACTCACACACACGCTCTGGTTTTGGTTAATGTGTGTGTGTGTGTGTGTGTGTGTGTGTGTGTGTGTAGGACGGGCGTGCAGCGTCGGCCGTGGCGGTGTGTTCGTTCCTGTGCTTCTGCCGACTCTTCTCCACCGCTGAGGCTGCAGTCTACATGTTCAGCATGAAGCGCTGCCCACCAGGAATCGCTCCATCACACAAGAGGTACACACACCCACCCGCCCCACCTCCTCAAGGTCTGCATGTGTCTAAACTGGAAGCCCCAACATAACCTGCACCCGTGAGGCCCAAACCAACCAGGTGCTGACATGTTTATGCATCACACCAATGCTGATTGGCTCGCCGGAAGAGTTGCAGGGTGCAGGAAGACACAAACACCACCCGGCACACACCAGAACTAGCCTTCTACATGCATCACGGTGGGGGGGGGGGTCTTCATTCTGGATCAGAGGGGCAGAAAGACTTTCCTCTTTGTCCTCTGGGTCCCCCGATTTGGACACTGCCCTCTGGTGTGCACGCTCATGTTATGTGCAGGTATGTCGGGAGACACCTGCAGCAACAGTGCACAAGCTCGAGCCCGGTGTAGCACATGCAAACTGTCCCTAGACTCTTTGGACCCCCCCACGAGACCCCCTGACATGTCAACATATACAGTGTGTATACACACACACACACACACACACACACCACTGACTAATACCCTCACTCACTCATTCACTCTCTCACTCCTTCACGCCCCCTCCCCCCTGCTTCCTCTCTGTGCTGGTTTCCTGCTGATGTGCTGAAGGCTGTGCTTATTCAGAGCTTCGGGCTAAATTCGCCGTAGCTCTGCGGTTTTTCTCTGGGACCTGCGTCACACTGGCCACAGCGGTTTCACCAAGAACAGCTGTGCAGCATGAATGAAGCGCCTCTATCTGCACTGCTGTTTTAAGGCCGCACTTCAGGCCTGAATCTGCAGAGTTTACAGAAAAACTGCCCCCTAAACACAAAAAGGAGTCACCAGCCAGGACGAGTCGGGAGTCGGAGGCCTCGGAGGCCGCCTCGGCCTCGCTGGAGCTTCTGAGAGAGATTCCTCTGCACTTTAATTCATGTTTGTAGAGACCAGTGAGTCATACAGGCTCAGAAACCGCACCTTCAACTGTGTTAGAGATTACTGAACCCCTCCACACGCTCCCTGAGGTGGTGGTGGTGGTGGTGATGGTTCAGTCGTGCAGTTAGCTCCATGATAACTGATGGGGTAAAGGTTACATTACTAGTTTGTCAGTCACTGAGCGAGAGAGAGACAGGGCAGGGGGAGGGAGAGACGGGTGGAGAAAGGGAGAAGGAGATGGAGACGGGTAGGAGAGAAAGAGACAGGGACAGATGAGAAAGAGAGGCAGAGCAGAGAGGCAGGGGAGAGTGAGGAGAGATGGAGAGATGTGAAGGGAACCACTGAGACAGAGAGGGTGACAGGTGGAGAGACAAAAAGAAGGAGACAGAGAGATAGAGGTGGGGAGGACAGAAAAAGATGGAGACGGAGAAAGAGAGTGAGAGATGGAGACGGAAATGTGGAGAGTTAGACTAAGATGGAAAGAGACGGGCTGAGAGACAGCTTGACAGAGACAGAGCGATGGAAACGGGGAGAGACTGAGAGAGACAGACAGACTAATGTGCCTGCAGCACCACCTGCTGGTCTGTTCCAGTACTGCACTCTGTTTAATTTACCCAGGATCTATCAGCTGGTCTGTAAGATCATCTGATTATAAACGATCAATATTAGTAGGGATGATTGATTGATTGATTGATTATGTGGTACCTGTATCGGAGGTGTTGCTGGTTTACTGATGGTTACAGACGCCGGTTGATTGAGAACAGGTAGATCAGTGCAGGTATCTCTCGTGGTCTGTGTAATGACTGAGTATCCATACTCAGGATCAGTTTATTGATCCATAAAGGAATATTAAATACACGAACCTTTAATAACCAATCAGTGTTGTATTTATTAATTAAATGGTTTTTAGAGGTATGTGTGAGGTGTATAGTCTGATTATTGATTGTGTTGCTGTGTGTGAGGTGTATAGTCTGATTATTGATTGTGTTTGTATGTGTGAGGTGTATAGTCTGATTATTGATTATGTTGCTGTGTGTGAGGTGTATAGTCTGATTATTGATTATGTTGCTGTGTGTGAGGTGTATAGTCTGATTATTGATTATGTTGCTGTGTGTGAGGTGTATAGTCTGATTATTGATTGTGTTGGTAGGTGTGAGGTGTATAGTCTGATTATTGATTGTGTTGGTATGTGTGAGGTGTATAGTCTGATTATTGATTGTGTTGCTGTGTGTGAGGTGTATAGTCTGATTATTGATTGTGTTTGTATGTGTGAGGTGTATAGTCTGATTATTGATTGTGTTGGTATGTGTGAGGTGTATAGTCTGATTATTGATTGCGTTGGTATGTGTGAGGTGTATAGTCTGATTATTGATTGCGTTGGTATGTGTGAGGTGTATAGTCTGATTATTGATTGCGTTGGTATGTGTGAGGTGTATAGTCTGATTATTGATTGTGTAGGTATGTGTGAGATGTATAGTCTGATTATTGAGGTGTATAGTCTGATTGTGTAGGTATGTGTGAGGTGTATTGTCTGATTATTGAGGTGTATAGTCTGATTGTGTAGGTATGTGTGAGGTGTATAGTCTGATTATTGAGGTGTATAGTCTGATTGTGTAGGTATGTGTGAGGTGTATAGTCTGATTATTGAGGTGTATAGTCTGATTGTGTAGGTATGTGTGAGGTGTATAGTCTGATTATTGAGGTGTATAGTCTGATTGTGTAGGTATGTGCGAGGTGTGTAGTCTGATTGTGTAGGTATGTGCGAGGTGTGTAGTCTGATTGTGTAGGTATGTGCGAGGTGTGTAGTCTGATTATTGAGGTGTGTAGTCTGATTGTGTAGGTATGTGCGAGGTGTATTGTCTGATTGTGTATAGTCTGATTGTGTAGTGTATGAGGATGTGTATAGTCTGATTATTGAGGTGTATAGTCTGATAGGTATGTGTGAGGGTATAGTCTGATTATGTGATTGTGTAGTATGTTGAGGTGTGTAGGTGTATAGTCTGATTATGAGGGTGTATAGTCGATTGAGGTGTATAGTCTGATTGTGTAGGTATGTGTGAGGTGTATAGTCTGATTATTGAGGTGTGTAGTCTGATTGTGTAGGTATGTGTGAGATGTATAGTCTGATTATTGGTTGTGTTGCTGTGTGCGAGGTGTGTAGTCTGATTGTGTAGGTATGTGTGAGGTGTATAGTCTGATTATTGAGGTGTATAGTCTGTGTAGGTATGTGTGAGGTGTATAGTCTGATTGTGTAGGTATGTGTATAGTTTATTGATTAGTTATTAGCTGTTTATTACACATGTATAAAGTATGTAAGACGTGTCGCTTGATCATTGATGGATTTTGATTTTTTGCAGGTATATTGAGTACATGTGTGACATGATGGCGGAGGAACCCATAATTCCCCACAGCAAGCCCATATTGATCCGCTCCATCGTCATGACGCCGGTGCCACTCTTCAATAAGCAGCGTAACGGCTGCCGACCGTTCTGCGAGGTTTACGTCGGAGACGAGCGAGTGGCAACCACCTCCCAGGAGTACGACCGGATGAGGTGAGTCACGTGGCCGGTCGGTTTCCTGGTGCCGTGGTCACTCGGAGTCACTGATTCCTGATGACCCTTTACAGACGCGGTTTGTGCCATGCTGAAAAATGACTTGTGTGTTGCAGGGACTTTAAGATGGAGGACGGCCGAGCTGAGATTCCTCTGAACGTAACGGTTCAGGGAGACGTGCTAATCGTCATCTACCACGCTCGCTCCACACTCGGAGGACGCCTACAGGCCAAGGTACATATAAGCACATCGCACCTTTCAGTGACCTGATTACTCCGTCCTGGTCTGGTCTGGTTTTAGCAGGTAAGGCTTAGTGTGTTCAGGCTGGGTGTGGGTGTGTGTGCCCAGCAGGGTTCCCCCCAGGGTTCTGTGTTAAGCGATCTGGAAAGCAGGCGGTGCTCAGATTGCGCTCCGTGTTATCCGTTCCTCTGGTTTCTGAACTTTCCCAGCTGGTTTGTTTGGATGCATCCTAGAAAGCGATTAGCAGCATCCCTCCATTCTCGGATGCCTTCCTCTTCTCCGTTATCAGTGACCCCTGCGGGTCAGTGCTATGTTAATGAATGCCGGAGTGGGTGTGTTAATGTGTTTGGGGTGTGTTTCCTGCAGATGGCCTCCATGAAGATGTTCCAGATCCAGTTCCACACGGGCTTCGTTCCCCGAAACGCCACCACGGTCAAGTTCGCCAAGTGAGTGACGACCTCAGCCTGGTCCTGTACGGTTTCCTGTACTGAGCGCAGCGTGTCAGACAGCCAGTTCGTAGACTCTGCGTTAAGTTAAACATGCTCAGTTGTAGCCTGTTAACACTGTGCTGAACACTGTCGAGCTGTTCAGAGATACTGACGGGCTCAGAGCTTCAGCTTTAGTCCTAGCTCAAAGAATCATCAGTCATTAAATTAGGTACAGCCTTAACCGGTGATTGGGAGGGTGTAGCGCTGTCGCCTCACAGCAGCTCCGGGGTCCTTTCTGTGTGGAGTGTGCATGTTCCCCCCGTGTCTATGTGGGTCTCCTCCTCCGGGTGCTCCGGTTTCCTCCTGCAGTCCAGGCACGTGCAGTCAGGTAACCTGGAGACGCTTAGTTGTCCCCAAGGTGTCGGTGTGTGAGTGAACATGTATCTGTGCTCTGTTGTAGTGGCCTGTCCAGGGTGCTTCCAGCCATCCGCCCAGTGAACACTGGGACGGGCTCCAGCAGCCCTCATGACCCTGAGTGAATGAATGAATGAATGGATGGATGAATGAATGAACGATGGTGGTTAGAGTTTAATAAAAGCAACATGTCTCTACTTTAGGATCACTGGAGAACACTGCATGTCAGAACGCCTTCACATGTGTTCAGAATACAGTGTTGGGTAAAACGAGTGCCTGTGTGGGCCTGTGTGTCTATAGGTACGATCTGGACGCGTGTGACATCCAGGAGAAGTACCCAGACCTGTTCCAGGTGAACCTGGACGTGGAGGTGGAGCCTCGTGATCGCCCTAGCAATAAGACTCCGCCCTGGGAGAACTTCTCCACTAAAGGCCTCAATCCCAAAATCCTCTTCTCCAGCCGGGACGAGCAGCAGGAGATCCTGGCCAAGTTCGGTGAGCAGGAGGAGCTTGGAGGATGGTTGGTGTGACTTCATGTGGATGGAACTTCAGATCAGCTGAGATGCTACTTCTCTTTTTGCTCTAGGTAAGCCAGAGCTTCCCCGGCAGCCAGGCTCTACAGCGTTCTACGACTCTGAGGTTCCGCAGCCTGAGCACAGTCCTGAGGACCCGAACCCAGTGCCGGAGTCCCCCTCCCCTCCCAGCACGGACTCCAACGCCAACAACTTCTTCCAGACACTGGACTGGGACGGTACGCTGCTTTCTTCTCGTAGCACCTTAACGATGAGTTTAGTCCACGTGTTTGGTGTTTGCTAAGTGGCTAACGTAGCTAACATGTAATGGCACCTTATACCCTGTTGATTAGCATGATGCTAAGGTCATCCCTCAATCGTCCGACAGCCACAAACTGAAGAAGCCAACATCAGGCTCCAGACATGTCCTGACTGTTGGCCTTCATTTGGAGTGAAGTGTAGATTGACGTTTCATGAAAATCTGCTTCTCCAGATGGCAGGGGGCAGTACAACCGCTCAGACAGTCTGTCTGGACCAATGGAGGACCAGGATGATCTGAGCAACGCTTCGGAGGAGGAGTCAGTCTCATACTCGGCCCCTGTAGAGGGCTCGCTGTCACGTGACCCCAGCGAGCCTCTCTTCGAAGCAGACTTCACGACCTCTCCGCCTGAGCCCCAGCCAGACACCGAAGACCTGTTGGGCCTCAACTCTGACCCCAGACCACCAGCCGCGGCCCCTCAACCAGCTGCAGAACCGGGACTGAAGTCCTGTGCCAGTAACAGCGACCTGCTGAATGACCTGTTTGCCCCTGCTTCTGGCTCTGGCCACACTGCGGACACTGAGGACCTATTCTTTACCACCACACCCACCCAGCCTTCTACTGCACCTACTCCACCTACTGCCCCTACCACTAAGGGTAGGAGACTGCTTCTTCCATTTATTACTCAACACTTATTTCAGTAATCGTCTCCATCGGTTCCGTCTTCTTGGGTTTCTCAGGTTTTCTGTATCAGGCAATAAAACAATAGAAGCCATATCGCCCCCTACACTTCCTGTAGTGCATTACAGTCTGTCAGAGTGAGTGTGTGGGTCATATCGCCCCCTACACTTCCTGTAGTGTATTACAGTCTGTCAGAATGAGCGTGTGCCCTACACTTCGTGTGTAATACAGGGTCGTATCGTAATCCCCCTACACTCCTGTAGTTATCCGCCCCCCTACAGCATGCCCTGTACAGTCTGTCAGAATGAGCATGTGGGTCGTATCGCCCCCTACACTTCCTGTAGTGTATTACAGTGTGTCAGAATGACCATGTGTGACGTATCGCCCCCTACACTTCCTGTAGTGTATTACAGTTTGTCAGAATGACCATGTGTGACGTATTGCCCCCTACACTTCCTGTAGTGTATTACAGTGCATTGTCAGAATGAACATGGTGTGACGTATTGCCCCATACACTTCTGTAGTGTATTACCAGTCTGTCAGAATGACCGGTGGAGGGATTTATAGCCCCCTGACTCCTGAATGAATTGCCCCCCAATCCCCAGAATGACCCTGTGCTCTTATACACTCCTGTAGTGTATACTGTTGTACTTTAGAATAACCGTGAAGGTAATGTCGCCCCATACACTGTAGGGTATTACAGTCTGTAAAAATACTTCCTGTAGTGTATACCGTCTGTCAGAATGACAATGTGGGAATTCGCCCCTACAGGATTTGGAAGCTGTACTGATGACTGCAGTCTGGTGACCGTGGGTGGGTATGATTAGGCCAGCGTGAGAATGAATTGCCCCCCAATCCCGTTCTGCCTCTGTACCTGTGTATATGTATATGAAGGTAAAATATTTCTGTTTTTTCTGTAGTGAATGACCTGTTTGACCCCTTCGGTGTGGGGTCAGGGGGCGCGACAGGATCCGACCCGTTTGGTGACCTCCTCGGGTCTGAAAGCAGCAGCAATAATTTTAAAGCTCCTCCTGCTCCTCCTCCTGCAACCAATTCCAGCCTCTTCAACCTCCGTAAGCCAGCACACGGGTTTCTCATCCCTCTGTTTCTCTGGGCACCTGGGGCGCCTGCTTTGTTAATCTGGGCTGAGCTGATTTGATTTTATTGATGATGATTTTATGATGTTGTGTGTTAAAGTGGAATAATAAGAATCAAAACAAATTCAGCTTGTTTGTTTACCATGTGATCTAAAAGGGTGTGTGGTGATGTTTGGTGTAATTGAATAGATAAGCTATCTGGGGATACGCCTAAGATGACGTCATCAGCGAGCCAGCCTGATCTGCTGGGTGGCTGGGACAGCTGGGCGACCGGAGCCACCAGCACTGCAGCTAGCATGCCCGCTACTGCTAACAAACCAGCTTTTACTGGTAATCAATCAACCAATCATCCAATCAATCAATCAGTCATCCAACCAATTAATCAGTCAGCTCATCAGGGCTATATAGTGCATGCCCGTCACTGCTAGCTTGTATCGGTAACCGGCTAACCAGTTCAGTAGTCGATCAGTACCACGCTAGGATGCGGGGTAGCTTTTACTGATGATCAGTTAATCAGCATGCCTGGTACTACCAACCGTTCAGCCTCCGCTCACTGATCAGTGCAACACTAAGGTTGGCCTGTCAGCCAGGCAGGTAATCAGTCAGGTAATCAATCCAGCTAGCACACCTGCTACTGCTAACGGACCGGCTCTTACTGGTAAGCAGGCAATCAGCTGGTCAGTAGAACTCATACTGGTATTCAGTCAGTCGCTTAACCAGGCAGTTCATCAGTGGAGCACCGCAGCAGGCACTGCGCCCGTTAGTGGCAGATCCATGTGTGAGATGATGTCATGGTCCGCTCTCTTACAGTCTGAGCCCGTTAAATCCTACTGCTGTTCCTCCACCATCTCATTCATCAGACGGTTAAGAGATCGCCCATCACCATCGCTCAGGGTTTATTCCCACCACACTCCTTCCTGGAAGATGATGTTCCCCCACCTTCCCCCCACTGGTTAATAACGCTAGGACAGGTCCTAGCCCGACTTTAGGAGTTTCAGCTTCTCCTTAGACGTGTTCTCGTCATGTTAGGGTTAGGGTTAAATAACTGGTTGCCAGGTGAAACATAATCACCCATGCAGTAACTCTCCAATGGGAGGCTCTTCCTGTTCGCTTAGTTCGCTCCGGGTGGTGACCTGTTCCCGGCCAGGTGGTGTATTACCTGGATTATAAAGTACACCACCCAATATAAGATGTTCCAGTACCTTACCGTGCAGCAACAATTTACTACCCCCCTACATATACTCTGTATGGTGTGTGGGTGCTACCAAAACACACAACAGCACGAATCGGCCCGTCCCTGCTTACGCCACGTGTGCGGTTGAGCGTGAAATCGGAATCATTAGTGTGTCAAACCTACACACCGAGTTTCATTCCTGTAGGTTTATTCCTTCTGGGTGCAGCTATTATTTTTGATAGTGTGTCTCTGTGTGTGTGTGTGTGTGGTATATACATAATGAGTAAATACCCTTGAGTTGTTCGGTATGTCTGTGAGTGTATGTGTGTGTGTCTCTCTGTCTGTGTGTGTGTGTCTCTCTGTCTGTCTGTGTGTGTCTCTCTGTCTGTGTGTGTGTGTGTCTCTCTGTCTGTGTGTGTGTGTTTCTGTCTGTCTGTGTGTGTGTCTCTCTCTGTCTGTCTGTGTGTGTGTCTCTCTCTGTCTGTCTGTGTGTGTGTCTCTCTCTGTCTGTCTGTGTGTGTGTCTCTCTCTGTCTGTCTGTGTGTGTGTCTCTCTGTCTGTCTGTGTGTCTCTCTCTGTCTGTCTGTGTGTGTCTCTCTCTGTCTGTCTGTGTGTGTCTCTCTCTGTCTGTCTGTGTGTGTCTCTCCCTGTCTGTCTGTGTGTGTCTCTCCCTGTCTGTCTGTGTGTGTCTCTCTCTGTCTGTCTGTGTGTGTGTCTCTCTGTCTGTCTGTGTGTGTGTGTGTCTCTCTGTCTGTCTGTGTGTGTCTCTCCCTGTCTGTCTGTGTGTGTCTCTCTCTGTCTGTCTGTGTGTGTCTCTCCCTGTCTGTCTGTGTGTGTCTCTCCCTGTCTGTCTGTGTGTCTCTCTGTCTGTGTGTGCTGTCTGTGGTGTGTGCTATGTCTCTCTCTGTCTGTCTGTTCTGTCTGTCTGCTGTGTGTGTGTGGTTGGTGTGTCTCTGTTCTGTCTGTATGTGTGTGTGTCTCGCTCTGTCTGTCTGGTGGGTGTGTCTCTCTCTGGCTGCTGTGTGTGTGTGTCTCTCCCTGTCTGTCTGGGTGTGTGGTGTGTCGTATGTCCTCTGTCTCCTCTGGGCCTGTGCTGTGTGTGCTGTGTCTCGCTCTGTCTGTCTGTGTGTGGTCGCTCATATGTTGTTCTGTGTGTCGTCTGTGGTTTGTAGCGCGTGTGCAGATATAACATAAGAGTAAAACCACTTTGGAGTTGTTCGGGGGGTGTGTGTGTGTGTGTGTGTGTGTGGTATATACATAATGAGTAAATACCCCTTGAGTTGTTCGGGGGGTGTGTGTGTGTGTGTGTGTGTGTGTGGTATATACATAATGAGTAAATACCCCTTGAGTTGTTCGGGGGGTGTGTGTGTGTGTGTGTGTGTGTGTGTGTGTGGTATATACATAATGAGTAACCCTTGAGTTGTTGGGTATGCGCGTCTGTTCTATGATATCCAGTGTTGAGATTTTGTGTGTGATGTGTGTTGTAGCTCCTGGTGCCCCCTCCTTCTCGAAGGCCAAGTCTCAGAGCTTTGACCCCTTCGCTGACCTCGGTAACCTGGGGTCCACCCTTCCAGGTCAGAACCTCCTGCACGGACGCCAGGCTGAAGCGTTAGAGGACACATGTAACAGCCTCTAAGCTGAATCTGTTTCCCCTCTCCAGCTCTCAGTACACCTCACTTTACCTTGTTTCCACAACATGGCCTGTAAGAGCACCGCGTCAGGGCTGTTTATGTATCAGCACTGATGGTGTGATGGGGGTGGTGTTTCATTCTGGCCTTGTGTAGAGCGGCTGTGAGGCTCGGGTGGTGTTAAATCCTCCTCTCGGCTGGCTCTGTTGGTCTTTTCCTAATGTATCTGTTGACGTTCCTTCCTCTGCGTGCGCAGGATCTTCCAGCAGTGGCTTCTCAGGGTCAGGGTTTAAGGCAGCGCCCCCTGCTGGAGGCTCCAAAAACCCATCCCAATCGTGGCAGCAGCCTTCCCGTCCCGCCGCCGCTGCCGCCACAACATCCTCCTCCAGTAAGCCCTGGATGCCCCCCGGTTCTGCCCCCAAAACCAACACCAGCCAAGCAGCAAAGCCCAACTACAACCTCAGCTTCAGCGTGATCGGAGGACGAGAGGAGAGGGGCATCAGGGGGCCGGGCTTTGGTAAGGAGACGAGGGGTCTGCACCTCAGAGTTGTACAACAGTACCAGCAGATTGTAGTTTAACCAGGTGGAACTATTTACACGGGTGTGGAGGTAGTGTTGGGGGTACTGTGGTGGTTGCTGTTGGCGCCCGCTAATGTGAGTTTATGTTTCTCAGGCCCAAAGCCGAAAGTGAAGGAAGACGATTTTGAGGACCTCCTGTCCACGCAAGGTTTCGCCTCCAGACCTGATAAGAAGGGACCTCGCACCATCGCAGAGATGCGCAAGCAGGAGCTGTCTAAAGACATGGACCCTCTTAAGCTACAGGTACAGCTCGCCTTGGCGTAGACACAGTTCCCCCGTTTAGAAGACGGTTCACACAGCAGGTAAACTGGCTTTCTCTTTCTGTGTATCTGACCTGAGTCTGAACAGATCACACCGGAACTGACCCCTTTGTTTTCACTAGGAGCCATAACCTTAAAACCACCACCTCCTCGTATCTCCACCCACTGTCCCCTCCATCAGCTCCACTGACCATACAGGACACTCTGTAGGTGTACAGGTCCAGACTGTAGTCCGTCTGTCTCTCTGTATACTGTATTACCCTGTTCTTCAATGGTCAGGACCCCCACAGGACCACCACAGAGCAGGTAGTATGTGGGTGGTGGATCATTCTCAGCACTGCAGTGACACTGACGTGGAGGTGGTGTGTTAGTGTGTGTGGGTTCTTTTTGGTGTGAGTGGATCAGACCAGCACTAAACACTTGTGGGTAAACTTCAAGTTAACAATGTTTCGGGAAGATGGCCCAAATCTGAAGGCTGGGAATTATCAGATCCTAGTGTTCCAGTCCAACTGCCATCCTCTTACCTGCTGTGTGGACGTAGCATTATCTTGTTCGCATGGAGCTCCAGCGAGCAGGTTGGGGGGGATCCACAGTGATGAATCCCAGGAGACCACATGATCTGCATTTCAGTGGATTTCTTTAATAACGAGGTGGAGTCCCGTCTCTCTGGTCAGTTTTTGGTCAGATTGTTTGTGGGTCTGAATTTAGGAGGTCAGTGTGAAGTTGTATAGGTGTGTCTTGGTGAATTGTGTAAGTAGTGATCATGGTGTGTGTGTGTGTGTGTGTGTGTGTGTGTGTGTGTGTGTGTGTGTGTGTGTGTGTGTGTGTGTATGTGTGTATGTGTGTGTGTGTATGTGTGTGTGTGTATGTGTGTGTGTGTATGTGTGTGTGTCTGTGTCTGTGTCTGTGTCTGGTGTGTGTCTGTGTGTGTGTGTCTGTGTGTGTGTCTGTGTGTGTATATGTGTGTGTGTGTGGTGATGATGTATATGTGTGGTGGCGTGTGGGTTATATGTGTGTGTGTGTGTCTGTGTGTGGTCTGTGTCTGCGTCGTGCGTAGATCCTGGAGGTGGATCGAGGGAAGGAGAGGGAATATCAGGGGCGCTGATCGCCACCTGCACCCGGTGTGGTGGGAGGGGGAGGACGCGCTTGAAAACAGTCTAACATGGCCGAATTGGTCCCACACTGACCAGGTGAAGATAGGTACTACAGGAAAGCGTGCTGGTCGTTCATCCAGACCCAAGGTAAAACACACAGCTGAAACACACTGTAGTAAGTAAGGACGTGTTGATGTACAGTAACTCAGTTAAGTGTATGTGTTTCATTAGTGTGCTGTTAAGTAGCGTGTGGTTGTACAGTTGTAACTCAGTAAGTGTAATGTGTTAGGGTGCTGTAAGTAGCGTGTTCGGTGCTACAGTAAACTCAGTAAGGTGTAATGTGTTAGTGTGGCTGTGTAAGTAGTGGTTGGTGTACAGTAACTCAGTAAGTGTAATGTGTTTTTTTTTTTTTTTTTTTTTTTTTTTAGTGTATGCTGCTGTAAGTAGCGTGTTGGTGTACAGTAACTCAGTAAGTGTAAGGTGTTAGTGTGCTGTAAGTGAGTGTGTGGTGTACAGTAACTCAGTAAAGTGTAATGTGTTAGTGTTTACTGTAAGTAGTGTGTTGGTGTACAGTAAACTCAGTAAGTGTAATGTGTTAGTGTGCTGTAAGTAGTGTGTTGGTGTACAGTAAACTCAGTAAGTGTAATGTGTTAGTGTACTGTAAGTAGTGTGTTGGTGTACAGTAAACTCAGTAAGTGTAGTGTGTTAGTGTGCTGTAAGTAGGCGGTGTTGGTGCTACAGTTAACTCAGTAAGTGTAATGTGTAGTGTGCTGTAAGTAGCGTTGTTGGGGTGTACAGTAACTCAGTAAGTTGTAATGCGTTAGTGTACTGTAAGTTAGCCAGTGTGTTGTGTCGGTGTAAAGTAAACTCAGTAAGTGTAATGCAGTTAGTGTACTGTACAGTGGAGTAGCGTGTTGGTGTACAGTAAACTCAGTAAGTGTAATGTGTTAGTGTGCTGTAAGTAGCGTGTTGGTGTACAGTAAAACTCAGTAAGTGTAAGTGTTAGTGTTGTAAGTAGTGGTGGTGTACTGTAAGTATGTGTAAATGTTGTTAGTGTACGGTAAGTAGCTGCCGTAACAGTAACTCAGTAAGTGTAATGTTAGTGTGCTGTTAAGTAGCGTGTCGGTGTACAGTAACTCAGTAAGTGTAATGTGTTAGTGTGCTGTAAGTTGTGTTGGTGTACAGTAACTCAGTACAGTGTAATGCTGTTAGTGTGCTGTAAGTAGTGTGTCGGTGTGTACAGTAACTCAGTAAGTGTAATGTTAGTGTGCTGTAAAGTAGCGTGTCGGTGTACAGTAACTCAGTAAGTGTAATGTGTTAGTGTGCTGTAAGTAGTGTGTTGGTGTACAGTAACTCAGTAAGTGTAATGTGTTAGTGTGCTGTAAGTTAGTGTGTGTATGTGTACAGTAACTCAGTAAGTGTAATGCGTTAGTGTGCTGTAAGTAGTGTGTTGGTGTACAGGTAACTCAGTAAGTGTAATGCGGTTAGTGTGCTGTAAGTAGTGTGTTGGTGTTACAGTAACTCTCAGTAAGTGTAATGTGTTAGTGTGCTGTAAGTAGTGTGTCGGTGTACAGTAAATCAGTAGGTGTAATGTTAGTGTGCTGTAAGTAGCGTGTCGGTGTACAGTAAATCAGTAAGTGTAATGTGTTAGTGTGCTGTAAGTAGCGTGTCGGTGTACAGTAAATCAGTAAGTGTAATGTGTTAGTGTGCTGTAAGTAGCGTGTTGGTGTACAGTAACTCAGTAAGTGTAATGTGTTAGTGTGCTGTAAGTAGCGTGTTGGTGTACAGTAACTCAGTAAGTGTAATGTTTTAGTGTGCTGTAAGTAGTGTGTCGGTGTTACAGTAAATCAGTAAGTGTAATGTGTTAGTGTGCTGTAAAGTAGTGTGTTGGTGTACAGTAACTCAGTAAGTGTAATGTGTTAGTGTGCTGTGTAAGTAGCGGCGTTGGTTGTACAGTAACTCAGTAAGTGTAATTGTTAGTGTGCTGTAAGTAGCGTGTCGGTGTACAGTAACTCAGTAAGTGTAATGTGTTAGTGTGCTGTAAGTAGCGTGTTGGTGTACGGTAACTCAGTAAGTGTAATGTGTTAGTGTGCTGTAAGTAGCGTGTCGGTGTGTACAGGTAAACTCAGTAAGTGTAATGTGTTAGTGTGCTGTAAGTAGCGTGTTGGTGTACAGTAACTCAGTAAGTGTAATGTGTTAGTGTACTGTAAGTAGTGTGTTGGTGTTACAGTAAACTCAGTCAAGTGTAATGTGTTAGTGTGCTGTAAGTAGTGTGTCGGTGGTTGCGGTTACAGTGACTCAAGAAGTGTAATGTGTAGTGTACTGATAGTACGGTTGTTGGTGTATGGTAGTCGGTAGGTGTAATGGGTTTAGGGTGCTGTAAGTAGCGTGTCGGTTGCCTACAGTAACTACAGTACGTGTAATGTGTTAGTGTACTGTAAGTAGTGTGTTGGGTACGGTAACTCAGAAGTAATGTTGGTTAGTGTTGCTGTAAGTAGGTGTCGGCTGTGCGGTAAGTCGGTAGGTGTAATGTTAGTGGCTGTAAGAGCGTGTTGGGTGTATGGTAACTCGGTAGGTGTAAGTTAGGGGCTGTAAGTAGCGTTGTTGGTGTACGGTAAATCAGTAGGTGTTAA
>JAMWET010004638.1:125000-164238 GCA_024036415.1 Prochilodus magdalenae | reverse complement strand
CATATGTCCATTTCCATCTTTCACATAACTGGATGCAGCTGATTCATAGTAATATTAAACTGCACATAATCATAAATGTTTTTAAATTTTGTAATTTAGTATAACAAAAACAACTTGCATCATCTCCAAACGTATCAAACAACAAAAGTGCTATTTTAACTTAACAGGAAACAAGAGTTGTCAAATCGTTTAATTAAATAATTTGAGGATTAAATAACCTGCGCAAGCGTACTGTGCAGTAAACAAAGTATCTTGTAGTTGTATCTCTCTAATAGATATATGTCACTAAAACGCAGTATGCGAAAAAAATGAATGTGACATTAATCACCACATAGTTTACAGCAACAAAAAGTCCAAGGTTTATGGATAAAAAAAAATTAGGAAAAGGGACAAGAATATCATATGATTCATGATATCAATATGAGCTGTTTCAGATCTCTAGTGCTATAAATTTCCTCTGTAAACCAGGATGTAACAAAGGACACTACAATCATTTGTTTCTCAACCGCTGGCCCTGGGGGGAGGCCCACTGCCCTGCACTTTTTTATTGTGTTCTCCCTTCCCTCGCCCTTCCTTTCCAACACATCTGATCCAACTAATCACCATCATAGCCAGCCCAATTAACTTGAGTTAAAAATAGGTGTGGAAGACAGAAAAAAAAACAGTAAAATGAAATGTGCAGGGCAAGTGGGCCCTCGAATGCCAAGGGTTGAGGAAAACACCACACAATATAATGAAGTAGTAGAACACATTTCCACCTACAGGAATTTTTAATGACAATCACATTCTGAACCCATAAAGCTTTAATGTTAGGGACTGCTGTAAATATATATATGCGTCCGCCGGTCCAAATGAAAAACAAATGTATCTCATCCCCATTTTTTGTCGCATTTTGACTTTTATGCATAAATTTGAAAAAACAGCGGCAGTCGTTATACACTGTGAGATCTACATGAATGAATAGACCAACAGAAAATGGCCCAAAAATTGCTTAGAAAAATTACTCTGAAGTTCCATTGGACTTGGGCATTAAAATTGAATGAGGTTTTTGCCGCCGACCTCTCTTGCCTTGTAAAGTTGCCGCATTTTGGAAGATACTTGTTTTTTTTCCTTGGGACAGCGACGATGATATATATATATATATAGATATATACTATATATAAGTATTATATATTTATATATATCATATATATAATATATGAAGATATATACACAGCATGTGGGAACTGCTGCGGGTTGACACTTTTCTGCTCTATGCTAATTCACCCACCGTCACGTGGATTGGAGATGCTGTGGTTCCTAAAAACACTTTAATTTTCAGTAAATTCTCCTCACAGTGAACGTCAGCGTGAGAGAGAGGCACGAAAACAGAGTGCAGACAACCAGCTTTTTCGTTTAACATTCGCTGTTATGTTTATACTATTATCTGTTCGCTTTACGTTTGCTAGCTTAGCCTAATCTGCTAGAAAAACCGCGAAAATATACACAAGCACAGACTTAACTGCTCTTTGTGGGCAGCCTCAAATGTCGGAGTAGCGTTTGAAGTGGTTGCACACCTCGCATGATCTTGCGTCCTGATCTTGACTCCACATATGTCTTGCATACCGCAGTTTCGTCTTTTTATTATTACTACATTATAATCTTTGTAGATGGAACAGGATTATTTTTTGGGATCATGTTACTCGTACCTTCCTCCGCACAAAATGTCAACACTGGCGCCCCCCCTCATAACCACTTCCCAGCACGCGATTGGTCGACGTGTAACGGTTCCACGGCCGGTTGCGGATATTAATTGTTGCTAGGTTACGGCCATCATCTGGGCTGAGCCGGCTCGGCTCGCTCCCTCAGCGTTACACAGCAGCGCCATTTAATATACAAATGAATAGTTACGCGTGATTCAGTTTTACTTTAATTCATATTATGTTTAAAGTAGGGTTTTGTCAAAGTCTTTTTCCGAGTCTTAACAAGCTCAAGTCCGATTCCAAGTCCAAGTCAGTAAAGGTAAAGTCTAAGTCAAGTCGCAAGTCTTTAGTAATGTTGTCGAGTCAAGTCACAAGTCATCAGTTTAGTGACTCGAGTCGGACTCGAGTCCAAGTCATGTGACTCGAGTCCACACGTCTGCTAAATAGCATCATAACTTTGCACAGGCCATATTAAATATGCTAAATTCAGTAAACAAGCAGAAAATAACCAGTGTGTTTCTCTTTGCACTTATTTACACTTAGAAAATCAACAACATCTTTTTACACGATTGTATATGTAGACTATGCATTCTAACATAAGCAAACCTACTGGTCCAGAGAGGTGTCTGAGCCCATGTGCGGTCATCACCTGCAAGGCAGCACAGATGAGATGACTCAGATTTGAGCATTATTAACTTCCGCTGTTCTCTCAGCGAGAAAACATCTCGAACATCAGGCTAAATGAATACAACAGTGCTTTTTAATTAATTACACACGTAAGAGACCCAGCTCTCCGCTCCCCGACAGAAAATTAGATTTATAAATGGATTATGGTCTTTGCAGGCATTGGCTGTGGAAAGGTGGCTCTGAGGTAACTCTGATTTAAAGCCATGTATCCAGCCTAGGTAGGTTATATAAACAATTATATACACACATGATATGGAGGATGGTTTTGATGTGAAACTGAAGCACAGACTTTAGGCAAGCATGTTGAGAAACACAAGTTAAACCCCTGCATGTACAGAGAAACATACAAACTGTTCTGTGAGGCTGCCATGGCTTTGCTGTAGATCTAGTAAAACCCTTTCCTGCTGTGAGATCTGTTGGATGCTCAGTGCTAGATGATCTCTCAACCCTGTGGCCTCTTCTCCAAAACACTGGAGGCTTTTGCAGACTCACAGAAAGGTCAAATCCCCTTTAGGCACATCACTGCAGTCATGTGCTTAGACAAAACCTCACGCTTTTGCAGCTACCCATAACAGACAGCCTATAAAGCATATAAGCGTGTGCTAATAAGTCACCACCCTGTGGACAACAATACTTCTTTCATTTGAACAATAATAACCTCAGCGGACAAAAAAACGAGTCACCTTGTGTGTTTAAGGTGGTAGTAACTTCAGGCTCCTGCAGATGGCGCTGCACGAGGATGATGGGGCTATAAACCCCTGTGGGGTGTGAGTGACGGGATCCATAGATTGGGAAGAGGTGCTACAGTGCAGGGAATGTCTTGTTCCATGTGTGGAAAACGCTCCAGAGCAGATGTTACTGATTGGCTAAAGGAGTGACTGCATGTGGGCGTGGCCAAAGACCATAGTGTGAAGGAAGTAGCTGAATCTGCAGGTGTATGGAAGCGTACGCTCATACAGGTCTACCAGCAGTGGCTACAATCACAGTCTACAGGGAATTCTCCTCGGAATTGTGCCTCCACCAAATCTGGCTCAACTGCACAATTCCTTGATGCAAGAGTGTCTGAACTTTGATGTGGGCTACATCCAGAAACTTGTCCAGTCTATGGCAAATCCAATCACAGCTGTTATTAGGTATGTTTCAGTCACAGGTGACTCATTTTTTTGTCCAGGGGTGAGCTTATAATGTAATGGGCTAGGTAATAAAATACGTGAGAATTTGAAAAATGGATATCCGCCTAGTCAAGCTTGGGGAGGAGTTGTGGAGGACAGAACATGCTAGTAACAGCGCTAGTTATAGTTCAACCAACGTCTTGAAAATATAGAACAGCACGTAACCACACTCAGTCAGGCCAGGTGGTGAAGTTGCCACCAGGTGCTACACTTACACAGCAATTACGACCACTCTCCTCAGTTAGTAGCTAGCTGCTCCTATAGGAAGTAATGCTTAGCGGAGCTGAATGTGCGCCGGATGGCTCAGATTCAAACTGTTCCCAGCTTAATCAATCACACGGCATCTAACGTGGTACACCATTCTGAGCACTGTACCGCGTAAACCTCCTGCCACCTCCGGCTGGCGCTTAACAAAGCTAACTCCTGCTCTCTCGCGGCCAGCTGCCTCCAACACCTTCTTCTCCAGAGATTAGCGCTAATCCAGGTCTAACGACATTTAAAACGCCGAGAACACGGCGGCGCAACAGGAGTGAGAACCGAAAAGAGCCTCTTGAAAACGCGCTGGTGGCCCAGAGCGGAGGAAAACCATTCTCCTCTTTCACGGCTCTCCTGTTAAACTCATCGCATTATCCAAGCATGCTCGATGAGCTGGCCGGCACTCGTGCTGAAAAGCTTCCACTCAAGGGTGATGGACAGGCTCTTTCCCCCGTGCAGGTGATTTAGAAATGAGGGGTTTATGGTGGCAGGGAGTAATGACCCAAACGCTGGAGGCCCTGGGAGAGATGGGCGATACAGCGACAGAGTGCAAAGACGTTTTCCAACCCTCCTCCCGTCCTGTCGCAAACTATACACAACACAGTAACTCTCGAATGAGTAAATGCCAGGAGTCAGTGCCAAGAATATAACTTTGTCTTTCGGGTGCCATCAAATGCGCCGAGCACATAAAATCACAGTGTGTTCCTGTAAGTCAGACCAATATTGCACTAGGAGCTGAATCACAAGCACAATGGTACACTGACTACTTTGGTGCTCCGTGTTCTGAGCTTTTATGCCGCTCTAAAAGGTATCTTAAGCCAATTAACGGATTACAATTAAATTCTGCTACGGGATTTAGGTTAAGTTCACAGGCATGGGCTTGCATTAACAAACTCCTGCCATAATTAAACTGTTCCGACTCGGATGCATTCAGAGCTGAGCGCAATCAAATTAGAGCTAAAGAGGAGGAACTGGAGGAAATAATGAGGCTCTCCAAATCCGGTCTCAACTTGAGTCACTGGCCGCTTTTATCAGCAATTAGTTTTCGAGCAGGAACAGAAAGTGGGAGCGTTTGTGTGCGCCTGGCTTCATGCGATATCCTGCATTGTTTTAAAAGGGCTAAAGTTCTTCTCCGTTCCTTGTCAACTTCAATATCACGAAAAGAGCTACGTCCGCCGATCTGGGCCGGACTCGCTGCCTGTTTTCTGAACATGAGCAGACAGATGAAAGTGAATCACTGGCTAAGCCTGACAAAGATACTTTACACTTCCAACAGCCTAAAGGCTTTCTTATTATTGACGAGAGGGGAATGTCTTATATGCCAATCATATATGGCTCATAACTCCACACACAGTATATAACATAGTCCGAGGGGGTTCTTCAAATGGACCGATAATAATCCATATCGTCGCTGTCCAATGAAAAACATGTATCTCCACTTTTGTCCATATTTACTTTTATGCATCATTTGAATCCAGCAGCTGCTGTTTACACTGAGCGAGAATCTCATGATAAATGGACCAACAGAAATGGCCCGAAACTGTTTGGAAAGACGTCTGGTTCCATTGACTGCCATTCAAATTCAATATGGTTTTTGGGCTCTCCTGTAAAGTTGCCATTTTGGAGATACTTGTTTTGCTTTGGACAGCGACGATATGTTCCATTAGTTCTATTAGAGCCCCTGGAAAGTTCCTGCCATCTACATCTCTGGGGGACCAGGCTGGATTCCAAATCTGTGGATATAAGCTTATTCCAAATGTGATATCTGGCACACGTTTCAAAAAGACAGTGTGTTTAGTGTTAACAGTGCCCTCACAGATCCCCTACAATGATAATGGATTTTGAACTTTATGCTGGTAACAATCTGGATGGTCATTTGCTCTAATGGCCTGAAGAACTGAAGATCCATTTGAACAGAAATGAGGTTTGTATGGACATGTGGCCAGTATGACAGGAAAGTGCTGCAGATAAATCCAATACCTCAATAGCTAGTGCTCTGTGTAAGGCTAACCTAGCTTCTTAGCCCTTAACAGCTGAAGCTGAAGAACGTCCTGCTGAACAGCACACTGATTACTGATCTCTAAGAATCTAGACTGAATAAACCTTTAGCATTAAGCTTCAGGCTGAGTGGAATTTTTGTAGCTGGGGAAAGAACACGGTGCATGGATAGGCCAAATCCAACACGAACTGAGATGACAATTGGCTTTGGAGGGGCACAGACGGAGAGAGAAGAACGGAATTAAAGAAGTTAAGGGTGGAAAAACACAGCCCTAAGGTGAAGTGACAAACCAACTAGCTGGAATGGTGATGGCGGAAATTCGGTCTCCCTTGGATCATTTATTGTGAGGGAATTGTCTCAGAGGGGGTCAGTCCCCAGCACCAAACCGGGGGTTATTCGTCACAGATCTGCTCAGACCTCTTAATCACACTCATTCTTAACTCTGTGTGCTTTATTGTGTGTGTGTGGGTACCAGGACCTCTGGCTGAACTCCTGGAATACTCACAGGGCCTGGGGGTCCTCTGGGGCCGACTTCACCCTAATGAAATAACACATACAGAACACATCAGATCAGGCTGAACGGTAGCAGTTAGCAGTCCCGTCTCCTGAGGGCTGCTTCTGTGGTCAGTGAGAAACTGAAAGCAGGTGAAATGAATTTGTGAACGCTCAGTGCTGTTGTATCTTGTACTACAGGTGTTCTACAGTGCGTTTGTGCATGTGTTGATGCATGTGTTGACACCAGCGACTGTTCAGCAACCTCTAGGGATGTGGATGAGCACTCAAGGAGTAGTAGTTTAACGCTGAGGTGTCAGAAATGTAAAGAAAGCTTGCACACTACCAGTCAACAGCTTGAACACGCAATTAAACGCATGTTGTTGTTGGTAATTTAAAAGTCTCTACAGTCATACACTTAAGACAGCTCCAACTGTCTGATACAGCCCATATCCTGATATACCCCATAGACTCTTGATGTTCCACAGTATGATATTTCTCCACATCTCCACCTCTAATATATATTTAGCGGTGTCTCTTATTCTGCACAATGTAAACACTCTAGTTTCCCTTTCAGTTTACTGATTTCACAATTTTAGGTCTTCACTTTCATTCTGCAGTAAATCATGAGGATAAACATAAAGAGAAGCTGCTATGAGGAGCACTCTCTAAACTTCTGAATGGTACTGCATTCTGTCACATGACGGCTGTTGTGTTTTGTATTGTTTGATCAGTCTTCTTGCAGACTTCTGCAGATTCTGGAGTTCATGAACCCATCATCGAACACGAGTTCACTGACAGAAAGCCAGCCCCAGCCTTTGACCTATCTGCTTTGTAGTAAGTAACGCAGGCTGGCTGGAATTCCTCTAAAGGCTCTCTCCGCAGAATTTGCCCATAGTTAACGAGAGGAGCTACTGTAATTGTAGAAGCTTTATAAAGATGTATGTTTAAGGCCACTGCACACAGAACACAACAGAAACAAAAAAAAGCCCATAATGTATCTCAAAATTATGACCTATTATCTCGCAATTAAAATGTACTGTCTCACAATTATGACTTAGTATCTCACAGTTATAACTTAGTATCTCAATTTTATAACTTTCTGTCTTTATAAGTGGCAGAAATGGGTAGTACAGGCCATAGAGCACATACAGTACATACAGCATCTCATAATTATGGCATAGTATCTCGCAATTATGACTTAGTATCTCACAGTTATGACTTAGTATCTTGCAATTATGACTTAGTATCTTGCAATTATGACTTAGTATCTCACAATTATGACTTAGTATCTCACAGTTATGACTTAGTATCTCAGTTATGACTTAGTATCTCACAATTATGACTTAGTATCTCACAGTTATGACTTAGTATCTCAGTTATGACTTAGTATCTCACAGTTATGACTTAGTATCTCGCAATTATGACTTAGTATCTCACAATTATGACTTAGTATCTCGCAATTACGACTTAGTATCTCACAGTTATGACTTAGTATCTCACAGTTATGACTTAGTATCTTGCAATTATGACTTAGTATCTCACAGTTATGACTTAGTATCTCAGTTATGACTTAGTATCTTGCAATTATGACTTAGTATCTCACAATTATGACTTAGTATCTCACAGTTATGACTTAGTATCTCACAGTTATGACTTAGTATCTCGCAATTATGACTTAATATCTCGCAATTATGACTTAGTATCTTGCAATTATGACTTAGTATCTCACAATTATTATTTACTATCTGACATTTGTAATTTACTTTTTCACAATTATAACTTATTATCTCATATTTATAACTGTCTGTCTTTGTAAGTGGCAGAAATGGGCTTTCATTGTACAGGCCATTGAGCACATACAGTATCTCATAATTATGGCATAGTATTTCAAAATTATGACTTATTATCTCGCAATAAAAATGTTCTATCTCACAATTATGAATGACTATTTCACAATTACAACTTAGTATCGTACAATTGTAACTTACTATCTCACAATTATGATTTAGTATCTCGCAATTATGACTTAGTATCTCGCAATTATGACTTAGTATCTCGCAATTATGACTTAGTATCTCGCAATTATGACTTAGTATCTCACAGTTATGACTTAGTATCTCAATTTTATAACTTTCTGTCTTTATAAGTGGCAGAAATGGGTAGTACAGGCCATAGAGCACATACAGTACATACAGCCATACAGTATCTCAAAATTATGACCTATTATCTCACAATTAAAATGTACTATCTCACAATTATGAATTACTATTTCACAATTATGACTTAGTATCTCACAATTATGACTTACTATCTCAGAATTATAACTTAGTATCTCACAATTATGACTTACTATCTCAGAATTATGACTTAGTATCTCACAATTATGACTTAGTATCTCACATTTATGACTTAGTATCACATAAATATAACTTACTATCTCAGAATTATCATTTACTATCTGAAAATTGTAACTTACTATCTCACAATTATGAATTACTATTTCACAATTATAACTTAGTATCTCACAATTATGACTTACTATCTCAGAATTATGACTTAGTATCTCACAATTATGACTTAGTATCTCGCAATTATGACTTAGTATCTCACAATTATGACTTACTATCTCAGAATTATTATTTAGTATCTGACAGTTGTAACTTACTATCTCACTGTTATAACTTAGTATCTCATATTTATAACTTTCTGTCTTTGTAAGTGGCAGAAATGGGCTTTCATAGTACAGGCCATAGAGCACATAGAACACACTCACAGGAAATAGAGTTGTTTTCTATGTAACATGATGTGCAATACTAACAATGTGCAATATCTTTCCATTCCCCATGTGCAATAAAAAATAAATGTGCAATTTTCTGTAAATATTTTGCATTTATCTGTACATAAGATCCTCCAGAGGTTTTGACTTTTATTATTTATAATGTTTATATTGTTGTTCTGTTCACCTGTCTTATTTTTTGTACTGAGTAACTTGCTATCCCTTTGCTACTGTAACACTGTAAATTTCCCCACTGTGGGACTAATAAAGGATTATCTTATCTTATATTATCTTATCTTATTTGGTGTTAAAGACATCAGCAATTTATTAAGGCTTCACACATTTACGTACGTAGCATGAATATATCACTTTCAGTGCCTTACAACCACGACAAAAGCACAATATTGAAGGATGGGTCTGACTAATATTTCCTATTTCCTATCAATTTAATAAAGCTAGTCCATTACTCGGCCCATTGGCCCATTCCAAGTTATGATTCATGTTTTTATATCTGCCTTGAGCACTATTTGGCCAGACTTAGTATATTTCAATGGTTCCATATAGCACCAAACAGGATTCAGTCATTATGCTGCCAAGTGCTAGGACAAACTCTTAAATGAGGTCAGATAATATTTCACTTTAACTTTAAGTCTAATTTTAATTTCCTATTTTATTCGCTTTTTTCTGACTTTACTTTCATCCCTTTAACTATCTTTGCAAGTGCCTTTCAGCGGTGCTAGATCTCAGAACGCAATAGGCTTTATTATTTAATGTTTTTATTTTTCTGTCTGTTTGAAATATTTTGAAATAATTTGCCTTGGCCTTGCCTTGCTGTGGGAGGTAATGCAGTTTATCCCAGGACATGTGTAGTGTTTATGACCAATTCACACGGGATAAGAAAGCTCTGTATTTACACACTCAAGAACAAGAGCAGAACACATGTCAGAACATTTCATTTAGCTGTTACTCCGCTCACTCTAACCATTCGTCCTGCTGTCCTAAGTGTGTCATTAGCATTGCCTTGGGAATTCACAGCCTGTACTGAACATCACAACAAAATTGAACTTTTCCTCCATAATTCTTAGCATTTAATGTTCAGAGTTGAGCCCCTGAGGTAGAACAGTACACGTTGACTTGATTTTAGCCTCAGGAAACACATTAATTCTTGTTTGAGCCACCGTACTTATGAAATTCCTTGCTTTTCAGATTAATTTTACAAAAGGAGGCGGGGTAAAGTACCTTTCAGTTATTTTAGCCCAGTCCAGATCTGCCATGGCAGTCATTTTTACTGTTTCGCTCTCATGTCAGTGAGATTACGCTGCCTTTTGCTTTCTACCATTGAAATAACTGCAGGTTATTTTAATCCTTTGCAATTATATCCTATCCTGTGGGTCTTTAAAGAGGGGGTTGCTTGTGTTTTCTGTGGCTAAAATCAAGCAAATATGTACTCCTCATGTCATAACAGCATTAATACAGAAAAAGCTTGTTGTGGTGTTGACTGTTGGCTGTGAATTCCCATGCTAACAGCAAGGCTAATGACACATTGTACCCAGTAAAGGCCACCTGTAACAGCTACGTGAAGTGTTTTGACATGTTTTCTACACTTCTCTGAAAGTGCACAAACCAAGTAGCTGCTCACATTTCAAGAACAGATTTCCCTTATTGCTGCTAACAGCTCAACAGCTCCCTTAATATAGAAACTAAACATTGCTAAACATGTAAGAGTGAGTGAGTGAATTCTACTCTAAAGATCTATTCTAATCTAATTCATGGTTTTATAACCATATAGATTTAGGAAATAAATGAAGCAGAGAGCCGGACAGATCCTAACACATTTAAAAAGAACATTTTTAGATTTTAAAGATTTAAATCCCTTATTGATCCCACAGTGGGGAAATTTAGTCTCTGCATTTAACCCATCCAGGAAGTTAAACACCACAAACACACTCACTAGTGAACACACTAGGGGGCAGTGTGCACACTTACCCGGAGCGGTGGGCAGCCCTATCCACGGCGCCCGGGGAGCAGTTGGGGGTTCGGTGCCTTGCTCAAGGACACCTCAGTTGTTACTGTAGGCCTTAGGGAATTGATCCGGCGACCCTCCGGCCACAAGGCTGATTCCCTAACCTCCAGCCCACGACTGCCCAATATCCCTTACCCCATTGGTCATTGTCATGTTTACCTAAGTTGAAATTTATATATATAACTATAAACACATATACACACAAATCTGTCGCTCTGTCCTTTACACTGTTTTTTTTTTATGTGTGTGAATCTGTCATAAACAATACAGACATCCTGTGGTGAAATTCCATTATTCAAACTCCCCATGAAAACTGAATTCCCGCTGAATAGAACTTACGATGTTGATTCACACAGGATTAATATAACCTGAAGGTTATTTCTATGGCGCATTCTGTATTGGTAAAAAAGGCAATGGAATCTTTCCTGAGATGGAAGTCCGGTCCATAAAAATGGCCGACACGCCGACCACAGGCTAAAATCACTGAGGAATGCCGGTGAAAATTGCATTACCCAACCTTCTCATGTAAAGCCCATCCCATCTGAATAGAGATTTGGGAAAGGACAACAGGGATTTAGCGCTACGACCACTACACATCTGGCAACCATGATAATAGAGTTGACTGTGGCAAAGGAAGTGCACTTTGACAGCCTTTGAAAAATATACTCTCAACAAAACCCCCACGTATCGTCCCGCAAGGACACTTCAGTTCCCCGCTGCTTGGGTGTGGGGCTTTGGAGTTGTGAGGCTCAGTGTGGGGTCGAAATGGACTTCAGTTTAACAGCTTTTTTAAAGGGCTTATAAAGAAAGATGTGTAAAAGGTAGGGCTTCAGAAGGGCTTGTGTGGAAGCGAGCCGTGCCGCTGCCTGTATCCCACTCGCTGTCCCCGTGCTTTGAGCTTGGCAGGTGAGGACGAGGACGCCTCTTCGCTCGGAAACCTCTGCTAGCACTCCCCCGCATCCACCAACGTGCAGGAACGCACTGGGGTGCTTACAGTAGCTTTAGCCATTCTGTTTTGCACGTTTTAGCTAGAGAACGTTCAAAAACACACCTCATTTGCATTTACATGAATATGTTAATTCGCTTTTGAAATCCTGCAGTGAGTCAAAATGAGAGTGCTTGTTCCTTACTTTAAAAAAACTGTATCTAAATAAGTTGCATCAGTATGTGCTTCTCTGAGCACGAGTTAGACAGGTAGACTTCTATGAAAAACTGCACACATCACAAAAATAACAAGGTCGAAAAACAATGTGCACAATGCCTTCAGCAGCACTTTACGGATCGGTAATAAGTGGGTAATGATCTGGTAATTTTACAGTAATAAATTGTATTTAATCATTAATTAAATTCCATTTTTTTTTGTGGTTACTAAATAATAACTCTTATGAAATGCCATTATGAAATGAAAGTTGTACTTATAAATCTTACCTGCCTATTTTTTAGTTCTTTCTGTATAAGAAGTGTGCAACTGTGATTGGTGTAGCTCAGCGGGTAACATCACTAGCTGGGAGACATCCTGGTCTAGGTGACTACACTGTGCTACGCCAATAAGAGTCCTTGGGCAAGACTCCTAACACTACACTGGCCCACCTGTAATATGATTAACCGTGTAAGTCGCTCTGGATAAGAGCGTCAGCTAAATGCTGTAAATGAAAACTGTAGTGGTAGCAAGGCAGCAATGTAATATAAACACCGTGGTAACAAACACTTCTCCTAGTCTTTAATAAAAGGATAGTAATTAGATCAGTATTTAGTAATAAAATGATAAGCAGGTCCTTTTCAGGTAAGTACAACCATTACTTTATCATTTCATAATGGCCTCGTTAAAGCTCGCTACAATTTTAGATTTATTAGATAGTAAAAACTAAGAAATTGGCATTTAATGAATTATTAAATACAATCTGTTACCGTAAAATTACCATATCACTACCTACTGATTACTGATGTGTAAAGTTAAGTGCTACCATGCTGCCCTGTTAAAACACACAGAGATTATCAGTATCTCAGTATCTCTGTGAGCTCCTGCTGGTTTGGGTTTCAGTCAAAAAAGAGCGAAAGCTAACAGCTCCACAGCTCCCCTAGTGATCAGACAGATACTGCAGCTTGCTGTTTATTTAAGCGGGTTTATATTGTAGGGGGTGTATTTTTCGCAGACAGGTGAACCCTCTGTCCATCTGTGCTTATAAAGACTCTCTGACTCTCTCTTTTTATATCCAGTCATGTGACGTAGTTGCAGATTGCTCCTCCAGCTGGTTTTTATTAGTACCACCTACTCTGTCCCAACTTTTGCGATGCTTTGCAGCCATTAAGCTCTAAATGAGCTAATAATTTTCATGAAGTGGTAAAATGTCTCACTTTCAGCATCTGATATGTGTTCTATGTTGTACTGTAAATCAAATATGGGCCTATGCAGTCAGCCAGTCGTCGCATTATGTACATTTATTCCGGAGTCAAGTTATCTGGTAATTCTAGAGAATCACGTATGCTCGTCTACGAAGATATTTACGGTTGGATCACTTTGTTCAATCCATGGATGAATGTCTATATATTTGTTTGTGCTGTAGGTTTTATTGGGTTGTCTGTATCTATTGTTTAATGAAGATCTAATCTCAGCATTGTTCCTTAATTAAAATATCTCTATTGTTAATTAAGAGTGTCGAGCACTGTCAGTTTTATTTTTGATGGCTAAACAGTAAATATGAGGGACAAAAAACTTAAATAAATTTAATTTGCATGACATTTATGGAATGTTTTGATAAATCTGTGGGTAAAAACTGTGCAATGGAAGAACAATTGATGGAAAATAAGTTTTCCTAGCAATCTCAGGAACTATCTGTCTAATTGCTGTCCATATTTGCAGAAGATGATGATGGGGACGTAAGACCCAAAGCTTGTTCTACCCGAGCGAGTTTCCTTGCAGACCCATGTTACATTTTACCCCATGTAATTTTGTGCTCTGTTCTCCGTTCCACACATCTGTGCACACCACACATACACTACCTTCTGTCCTTTAACTCCACTGGTTCCTTCCTGACCAGGCTGACCCTGCAAAAGGAGGAGAGGGCAGGTCGATGGTTAGCAACAGACCGACACAAAGCCAGCGCAGAAATGTGTGAAAATCTGGTGTTTGTGTGAGGAGGTGTGAGTGTGTGTTACATACAGCATCCCCCTTCTCTCCCTTCTGTCCAGTCTCTCTGGTCACACCTGAGTCTCCTTTCTCCCCCTGGAGGAAAAGCACAACAACAGAACAGCTCACATTTGATTCGCGTTCACAGAAATCCCACATCTGCTGGGTTGAAATTGAATGTAGGTGCTCATCAAACACACAAAATGCCATTAACAAGCGGCAGCTAACTCACGCCCCACTTAAATCAACGCTCGGCCACTTCATTTCAGTCCGGAGCAATTTCTCGGCCAATAGATGGCACTTTCTCACTACAGATGAGCTCCTCTTTCACTGCTTCCCTCACGGCCTCCATCTTAAGACTCTCTGCTGGAAGAGCGTGCTCTGTGCTCTACTGGGGGAAGCATCCAGGACACTGAGCAGTATGCGTCAGTGCACAGTAAATATATCACACTCTTTTACAACAAGCCTGAGTCAGCATTTACAAAAGAGGGGAGAGGCATTTTGCAGATCGTTTAGTAGAGGAGCACCGGGCCTGGTGCTGGACGATACGCATCATCCATACCGGGACACCAGCAAAGGTCACACAGTATTGTTGAGTTTACGTTTTAGCAGTCTTGCTAGATGACTAAAACTTAGTTAGCTGAGCTGCTGTATATACAGTTCATTATCCGCAGCTAGGGGGACAAGGGACAACCGGCTACATCATGACACATGTGCTACGTGTTACTGAAGGCATCCTCTAGGGGGCACTCCATTCCGTTTGCCCAGCTTTATCCACTGTGCATAGACATAATGGTCTCGGACTTGTGCACAGCACCTGGGGACGTTACAGACACGGCCCGCAGCCTTTCCTCAAAACTTCCTACTGTTTTGATGCTGCTGAGTGCTGCACTGCCCCCTAGCATTTCTCTGTGTACTGCACCTTGCATACATGGAGCGTTAATTGCTAAGGAACGTGAACAACGGACCCATGGAATGGACGCAAGACACACATCTCCAGCCTTACTCTAACTTTAACTCTTCACAACAGCCATAAAATTTAAGTAATGACTTTTTCGGAGAGCTCACAGTCTTACTGCTTGTTGATTTATTCAAAGGTTAACTGTGTGGACTGTCCAGAGTGGGCTGCTAAAGAAATCAAGAATTAGGACTCTGTCATAGTAACGTACAGTATGTGAGAGTCCAACTTCAGCCAAGGCTACTAAAGATGGTTCAAAGGGTCACACTACTGCTACTACTACATTTACACTACTCTAAAATTCCCTTTGCTGTCGTTTTAGGAGAAGGAGCCAGAACTAAAGTCCAATCCAAACAAGTGTGTTTCCCCTGGTTGCATGATGGACTGAGGTCATTCACACATAGACCACACACAGACCAATGCGGTCTGATCTATACTGCTAGTGTTCATTTACATTTTACATTTACGGCATTTAGCTGACGCTGTTATCCAGAGCGACGTACAAGGTTAATCATTTTACAAGTAGGCCAGTGTAGTGTTAGGAGTCTTGCCCACAGACTCTTATTGGTGTAGCACAGCATAGTCACCGAGCCCGGGATTCGAACCCCAGTCTCCCACGTGTGGTGGTGGTGTTCCACAATTTGTTTGACATATTTAATTGTGTCTTCTTCTCTTTGGGCTTTTGAGCGTAGAACTGAGAAATGAATAAGGCAAAACAGCAAAGCCCCACTCTATACATACCCATACCAGCCGTAACATACACCTCCTCCCTTTCTGGGTGATGAAATGAGCACTATCGGTTTAGAACTTGGCTGCAGGTCTTCTGTTACCCTACTGATATAACCCAGATGCCAGCTATGCTTCTTCTCAGCGCTGTTTAGCTCCAGCTTGGGGACTTTACAGAGGGCTTTTTGCTTTGAGGGCGTTTTGTCTTCTTTAAGTGAAATGCATGTTCAATGAAGTTCAGCCCGGTAGACTGACTGCACACGTCAACTACATTAAACTTTTCGGGCCTGAAACGCTCCGCGGCTGCATTAGAATTCCGCAGGTCGTGGTCCTTTCCGCCAGCCGAAGTGTTCTGAAGTATTTGGTTGGATGCTGCTCTACACTTCAGAATTCGTCCTGCTGCTGTCAGCAGTTACATCATCAATGAAGACGAGTGAGTCAGTTCCACTGGCAGATAGATGTAAAGGCCCGCTCCGCCGTGCTTCAGAAATGAGGTGGCTCGTTTTTTTTTCCTTCACACCTTCATTTAATCACAGCTTATGTGCCGGAGGGACTTAATAATCAACCTATAACTCGAGCCGGTAGCGCTTTAATTGAACCCTGCTTCGTAACATTCACACAAGCACGCCATAAACATGTAATTGCAGACATCATAACACTGCGATCGCTGTATCTGCAAAATGATGAACTGACCAAGAGAGGGCAAAAACACTTTACAACATACATCATTACTTCTAAGGTCTGTGGAACCAGATATTTTGGCCCCCCAAGTAATTTTGGTCCATTTCGTTTGGTTTGAGCATCACACGACACATGATGCAAGGGCAAGAGGCATTTTCAGATTTCGCCAATAACTGAAAAATGGCTCCCAGATGCCTCATGCTCATTTTTGTAGATCACACTCTAGTTAGCTTCTCTCTGATCAGACACTCTCCGTACGTATGTGGTCAAATGTATATGGGCTTGTTGGACATTCCATTCCAAACTCTTGGGCATTGATACGGAGTTGCTCTGTGCGGCCCACTGGAGCTCTTCATCACCAAACTCACCAGATCATTCATGGAGCTCACTTTGTGCAAAGGGACCTCACCGGAACGAAGGAGCCCAAACCCTGAAAACCCCCAAACCATTAACCTCTCTACTGAACTTTGCTCTTGACACTATTCTCCAGGCACATTGGGAATCCTCCATCAGACTGTGAAGTGAAAATACCAAAGAGAAGTGTAATTTATTAGTCCAGAGAACACATTTCCACTGCTCCAGAGTCCAGTTACGCTGTGTTTCACACCGCTCCAGCCAACATCTGGCACTGCACATAGTGATCTTAGACTTGCATATGGCTCCTCAGGTAAAAACCCATTTCACTAAGCTCCTGATACACAGTTCCTGTGCTGATGTTTCTTCTAGAGGCAATTTAGCTTCCTGTCCTGCACTCCATTTACAGGAAACGGTGCTGGTCAAGGGCAAGGAAAATAGTCAAGGACACCAGTCACCCCAACAATGGACTAAATTGCCTTTTTTAATTTTTTTATTTTACTTTATATTTCATTCATCTTATCTAATAATATGTGGCTGGGCAGTCACAAAAGCATTTCACCGCCAGTTATACCATGTATGACTATGTATGTGACAAATAAACCATGATTTGATTTGATATGATTTGAATTTGGGGCTCTGTAGTGTGTGAGGCAACAGGGGACAGCCTTGCCAGGTGTCTGTAATCAGTGATCTGTATTCTGATAACTAGGTAAATGTGGGCTACAGGCAAGTACTAGCTGAATATGTTGGGTAGCAGAGCTGTAAGTCTAATTACCAGACTGGTTTAGCATATGGTACAACCTGTAGAAATCTTTATGCCATATTTTACATAACTTACTTAACTCGCATGCTGCTTGTGACTGACTTTCTGGTTCAATCACGTAACATTACATGGTCATTTATGTGCTTGTACTAATAAATATGTGATTACTGCACATATTTATAAGACATGTTCTTCTGTCCTTTATCAGCTTAGTAGCTAGAAACTGTAATGTAGTCAGAATGCTGTAGTACGTTTCATCATACTTGCCCACAGTAATTACATAGCACTTTGGAGACACCACACATAGCCTACTGATATCTAGAATCTGTTTCATATTCCAGTTACCCAGAAAAATATGTTCCTCACACTTGCCTGTTAAATATCTAGAACTGATGTCAAAGGAAGAGATACCCACATGCGGATCCTTAACTAAGGACATTCCTGGGAATCTGGAGCAGGATTGGGAAGCTGTCGGAGCTTGCAGCAGACTGTAGTCTCGTGGAGGTGGATTTGTGTGAAAGATGACACTGATTCATAAAATGTGGATGATGTGTGGAAATCGCGAGCGCTCATATAAGGTGAGGAAGAGCTCAGGAAGAGATCCCTGCAGAAAACCTTCTGAGAGAGAGAGAGAGAAGGGCGAGACGAACGAAACGGAAAAGGGATAAGAAGATAAAATGAGGAGGAACAGAGACAGAGAGGTCTGCCAATAATGTCGACCACCTTCTTCTCTTTTATGAATGTAGACAATGAAGCTTCTCCCTCATTTAGCGCTACGTCATCCGCAGATTTGGCTGCTCGTTACAAGCGAGTCCTTCCCTTTAGGCTCTTCCTGATGCAGCTTCTGTGATCCTCTCTCTCTGGAGTAAAAGCTCAGCACAGCCGACTGAGTCACAGCCCTCAGAATGATAAGAGCATCGGAAAGCTAGCAGCAGAATGACATTATTAGGGTCGGAGTGGACGGGTGGATGGAAGAATGGATGGATGCTGGTACCTAGGCTACCTCAGTGGATGCTTTTTCATTACTAGAACTCGGTACCTTCAGTTCTTTTGTTGAACACCATGTTTACACTGAGTTCTGCCTATATATGAGTGCTAACTGCTAACTGTGAATGCTAATTAGATGAGCAGAAGCATGCTCATTAGCTTACCACGATGCTCAAATCAACAAATCAACATAATGTCCATTTTCTCTATGTTTTCATCACTTTGAGTCACTGTTCCTCATCTAACTGTTTTCCATTCAGAACATAGCAGAGGTTGGGATACCCAAACTAAGTAAACATTACATATACAACAAACTAATCATCGGTTAGTTCTCCAAATGCTAAAGCACGTTTACACTAGCTGCACCCAGAAGGAATCAACTAACAGGAATGAAACTTGGGTGGATGTGACACGCTAAGCTTCACACTCAGCTGCCCAGGTAACGTAAGAACAGACTGCAATGGTGTCGTGTCAGGCTGTCATGGAGCGACTCAGAATGGCAGCGGGTCATCTTCAGTGACGAGTCCCGCTTTAGTCTTGGTGGAGACGCCCAACGAATCTAAGTGTGGAAGCACCGTGGTCAGCGCCAATGGCTTATGGTCACACATCAAGTGTCCGGAGGCCTAGTGTCACTCCACCTCCACCCCTACCGCAGAACCTGTGTGAGAATTCAAGCTGCATGGGATGGATTATCACAGGACACCATTAGGAACCTCTATAACTCCATCCCGAGGTGTCTGGCAAGTTGGGTTAGGACTGGTCCAGCCGATTAAGAGCTGGCTATAGGAACGGTTACTTGATGTCGGGACAAGAAGCTGAACTTCATCCGATGTTCCAGTCCACTTTAAATACCACAGCTGTTAAGGGAACTAGAATTGTGAAACGTAAAACTTCCAAAACAATCTGTAGAGCAGGAACTTCAGCTCACTAAATGACGAGGATCCCACATAACTAGAAGTCTGCATATTCCACTCTTTATTTTCATCACATTCCCCAACATGTAGCTGCTGTAAGCTCAGCGTTTGACTCTGCTGAGTGATTGAAGCAGCTCCACCTTTTTAGCATCAGTTGAAGTAGCCTGTAAGTACACTGAGCCATGCTGTGTCATAACGTCTGTGTTCCACTTGTGTGTTACACTAAGAGTCCAAATGGAAAGCCAGCAGCTAGTACAGGTAACGTTAACTAATAGCATTAGCTCCAAGCTAATTAGCCTAGCTTGCTAAGTAGTATGAAGGCGAAGGTTATCTACACAGAGGCTATTTCCACATGTTGCTTCTGTGTGACCACCGCAGCGGTGTCTCGCTGTAAACCAGCCAATCAGAGCAGAGCTCATCTGATTATTCATGAGTTCACCAAAACAGGCGAGATCTGGAAGACCAAGGAAACTCCTAAGATCTGGGGAAAGATATTCTGGGGACAATGTAATTCTTTCCAGGTCCAGCAAAGCTGACTCATCGTACAGGGTTAGCTGTAATACCTCATGGTCCATTACTAAGATTAAGTTTCTATTACATGACAGACATAATGAGGCTTTCATAAGTGCTAAGCGGAACTTAAGTGTGAAGGTATAAATGAGCGTTCTAAATGTTCAGAGAGGAGATATATGAGCTATATCAGACATACAGCTGATTAGACTTTTTCATCAACTCTGTACTAAATTCTCCTTTTTAACGTGGAAGTGGAGCCAACGTCGCATGTACAGAAAACTCCAAAGCACTCCATCTTATCTTCCTTAGGAACAGGAATCTGCTGCCTTAATCCCAGAGTGCCAGTGTTTGATGTTCTCATTGCAACTGCATGCAGGAAACCCCTTCAGGCTTTTATTGACTGCAATGAGGTGCTTTAAATCAAGGAAGCAAACGCAGCTGTCCTTACACAATAACAACGCTGGAACTCTCTGGAATAAATCTGGTGCTAGAGACACGGCGTAGCTCTGCCTAGCTAGCTGACCGCATCATTTGTTACATAGACTGTGCATAGACTGGTCTTTAGAGTCTTTGGATTTGTTGGTGCCTCCACCGTTATTGTAATGCTGCTCCAGATTCTGACCTTAACCTCCTTCCCTGTTCTGGGCACCAAAACGGCCTTCTTTAAACTCCGCTTCCTCTGCTGGCGTAACCTTTATCCAGAACTTCAGTAGCTTCAGGCAACATCCACTTCAAAACTCGCGGAAACGTATTAAAATGAAAACTGAGTGGAAAACTGAGCAGCTGTAATTTAGACATCATATTTAGGGCCTCACATCTCAGAAAATCTACATTTCCTTGCTGCCTTTGAAGTAGTATGTCTGTATTATTGAAGTTCAGCTTCATGTTTTCCATATTTAATACAGAGACGTGTTTGTTTTCGTACCGTGACCTTCAGTGTCTTGAAGAGCAAATAAAATGTAAATTCGAAATAAATAAATAAGAAAGAAAAAAAAAATCTATTGTTATTATTCTGCTAACACTAAAGCAAATAGAATCAAGGCAATGCACTCAAATGAACTGGTTAATCCGCTTGGTGAAAACGAGTATTCCCAGTATTACTGCCTTCGCTGGATCAGCGACGCCGTGCTATCTCATAATGAATCATAATTGCAACTCCAAGACCTTGTAAACATTTGGGCTGAAGTTTCACAAGTATGAACCCCCTTAGAGCAAGAGGAAGAACCCTCGAGAGGAAGACTCAATAGGTGAACCCATCCTCTTCAGATAGATAGGTAGGTAACATAGATACATAGATAGATAGATAGATAGATAGATAGATAGATAGATAGATAGATAGATAGATAGACAGATAGATAGATAGATAGATAGATAGATAGATAGATAGATAGATAGATAGATAGATAGATAGGTAACATAGATAGACAGACAGACAGACAGACAGACAGACAGACAGACAGACAGACAGACAGACAGATAGATAGATAGATAGATAGATAACATAGACAGACAGACAGACAGATAGATAGATAGATAGTAAGATAGACAGATAGATAGACAGACAGACAGACAGACAGACAGACAGACAGACAGACAGACAGACAGATAGATAGATAGATAGATAGATAGATAGATAGATAGATAGATAGATAGATAGATAGATAGATAGACAGATAGACAGATAGACAGATAGACAGACAGATAGATAGATAGATAGATAGATAGATAGATAGATAGACAGACAGACAGACAGACACATAGATAGATAGATAGACAGATAGATAGATAGATAGATAGACAGACAGACAGACAGACAGACAGACAGATAGACAGATAGATAGATAGATAGATAGATAGACAGACAGACAGACAGACAGACAGACACATAGATAGATAGATAGATAGATAGATGATAGATAGATAGATAGATAGATAGACAGATAGACAGATAGACCCATAGATAGATAGATAGATAGATAGACAGATAGACCCATAGATAGACCCATAGATAGATAGATAGATAGATAGATAGATATAGATAGATAGACCCATAGATAGATAGATAGACAGACCCATAGATAGATAGATAGACAGACCCATAGATAGATAGATAGACAGACCCATAGATAGACAGACAGACAGACAGACAGACAGACAGACAGACAGATAGATAGATAGATAGATAGAAAATTAAATATTATTTAAATAAAAAATAATTTGCATTTCATTGAGGGAAATAAAT
Source organism: Prochilodus magdalenae (assembly GCA_024036415.1). Taxonomy (NCBI): domain Eukaryota; kingdom Metazoa; phylum Chordata; class Actinopteri; order Characiformes; family Prochilodontidae; genus Prochilodus; species Prochilodus magdalenae. Next base: position 141,881 of record JAMWET010004638.1, on the reverse strand, counting down.
ATTTGATCCCTTAAAAACCATGACTAATGCTGGCTCCCACAGACCACTGACACACCCTACTCTCAGTGAAGTCGTTGCCAAGTATTAAAGTATTAAAGTTTTACTAGGGGGTCAAATACTTATTTCCTTCAATGAAATTCAAATTAATTTTTATTTCTCATTTCATGTAATTTTCTCAGTTTTCTCACATATTCTATGTGTCACCGTTAAAATAAAGCTGGCATAAAATTATGAGACTTTCATTTATTTTTTTGTATTAAAACTTTTAAAGTCAGTGGGGGGCAAATACTTATTTCCTCCACTGTAGATAGATAGATGAATGCTTAGACAGAGCATCTGCTTAGTGACACTTAGTGACACCGACACTTTGAGGACACTCTGCTGCTACCTTTTCAATTTCCTGCTGCTCTTCCTCTCTGTATTGTTTTTTATATATATTTTTATATATTATGTATATTTTATTTATTTAAGTGCTGCTGTCTGGGTGAAACTGGGTCCTTGGGTACCACAATTTCGTTCCACCCCATGTACCACATGTGATGTGAATGACAATAAAGTCTCCTTGAATCCTTGAAAGCGAGTATTCCCAGTATTACTGCCTTCGCTGGATCAGCGACGCCGTGCTATCTCATAATGAATCCCTACTACGCTACCAAATGAACCTGAAGTGGACTGTCGAGATGATGACCGTTTGCATGAGTTCCGATGCTGACACTTGTGTGATGAAAGTCATGTGGACTATTGAAACCACAGCAGCGCTTATCACCCAGAATCTGCTCCAGCTCACTGTTAAAGGAGCACCTTATTTGGCCCTGGCCACTTCTCCGATTGCCGTCCTTTACATTTTGCTTTCAGGCTTTTAACTTTTGATTTCACAGTGTAGCCTTGATCTCCTTTTTGGTTCAGAAACTTCAGCCCAAAAGTTTACAAGGTCCTGGAGTTGCAATTATGAGTCAGATTAGAGTAAACGTCACCTTAACACATATTAGTGTGGGATTTCAGCACCACATATGAAAGTATCCCAAAGATTCAGATATTCCCGAAGCCATATAAGCTCACCAGAGAAAAAAGAATCACCTGTGACTGAAACATACCTAACAGCGTGCGGTTCCTTCACGAGCACCAATAACAGCTGTGACTGGATTTGGCATGTACTGGACAAGTTTCTGGATGTAGCCACATCAGTGTTCAGACACTCTAGCAGCAAAGAATTGGTGGATGCCTTCCCTGGCACAATTCCGAAGAGAATTCCCAGTAGACTGGGATTTTATCCACTGCTGGTAGACCCGTATGACCGTACGCTTCCATACACCTGCAGATCCAGCTACTTCCTTCACACTATGGTCTTTGGCCACGCCCACATGATCAGTCCCTCCTTTTAGCCAATCATTAACATCTGCTCTGGAGCGTTTCCCACACATGGAACGAGACATTCCCTGCACTGTAGCACCTCTTCCCAATCTATGGATCCCGTCACTCACACCCTGCAGGTATTTAAGGTCCTATCATACTTGAGCAGCGCCATCTACAGGAGCTACTCACTGGAAGTTACTACCACCATCAACACACAATGTGCTCCACATATGATAACTAAGACCGGATAAGACTGGACTGTGTAAATATAGTCTGATGTAAACGTAATCACATGATCAGCGACTGGTCGACATTGAAGTAATCAGGATACTGGGAACAGTAATCTGAACAGAACCAAGTAACAGGACTGGAGCAGCAGTAGAAAAGGCTCACTGGTGCCTTCGGTGAAACTCCAGAGTGGGGTGTCTAACCAACACCAATTAACCAATCTCTCCCAAGTCATCGCAGCAGTGGCGTCCAAAACCCTGCTGTGCCCTGTCAGTGCAAGACAGCCTTATGCAGATGCCACCAGCACTGTCTGTCTGTCTCTTCCTTCCACCGTGTTTTTAAGTCTCAGTTGTTCACAGTCCACTGCCTAAGCGTGAAGACATGGCTGGCTCAAATACACACACACCCACACACACATACACACCTTCCAGAGGAGCAAATTGGAGCGCTGAGAACACACACACTCCTTTTGTCAGGGTTCAGTGATGCACAGAGGCAAATGGGTCTCCCCCAGGTCCTCTTTGGCAGGAGCTGGCTCAGTGACCCTGAGCTCCAGGACCATGTCCGTATGGGAAATGTTCTTGGATGGATCATGGTGACGAGCGAGGAAAGCACTTCTTGCTTAGCGCCTTAATTACACTGCACACTGTCAACTGATGTCAGTATTAATTCATAGGCTGCGTTTGTTCTGCCAAGAAACCTGCGTCTAGCTAGCAAACAAACAAACAGTGAAAGTACAAATGAAAGATAGTTACACTATCTAACAAAGCTTTCCACTAACCACGCAACATGGCAGCTCCCGTCTATGTACTAAGTGATAGCGTGGTTCAGAGGGAGTCAAGTCAAACTTATTTATAACTGCTTTTTACAGCAGATGTCACAAAGCAGCTTTACAGAGAATGGGGGTCCAAGCCCCCAATGAGCAAGCCATGAACTCCCTCAGAGCAAGAGGAAGAACCCTCGAGAGGAAGGCTCAGTAGGTGAACCCATCCTCTTCAGACAGACAGACAGATAGACACATAGACACATAGATAGATAGATAGATAGATAGATAGATAGATAGATAGATAGATAGACACATACATAGACAGACAGACAGACAGACAGACAGACAGACAGACAGACAGACAGATAGACAGATAGATAGATAGATAGATAGATAGATAGATAGATAGATAGAGAGAGAGAGAGATAGACACATACATAGATAGATAGATAGATAGATAGATAGATAGATAGATAGATAGATAGATAGATAGATAGATAGATAGATAGATAGATAGATAGACAGAGAGATAGAGAGATAGATAGACACATACATAGATAGATAGATAGATAGATAAGCAGACAGACAGACAGACAGACAGATAGACACATAGATAGATAGATAGATAGATAGATAGATAGATAGATAGATAGATAGATAGATAGATAGACAGACACATAGATAGATAGACAGACAGACAGACAGACAGACAGACAGATAGATAGACACATAGATAGATAGATAGATAGATAGATAGATAGATAGATAGATAGATAGATAGATAGATAGATAGATAGATAGACACATAGATAGACACATAGATAGATAGATAGATAGATAGATAGATAGATAGATAGATAGATAGATAGATAGATAGATAGATAAGCAGACAGACAGATAGACAGATAGATAGATAGATAGATAGATAGATAGATAGATAGATAGATAAGCAGACAGACAGATAGACACATAGATAGATAGATAGATAGATAGATAGATAGATAGATAGATAGATAGATAGATAGATAGATAGATAGATAGATAAGCAGACAGACAGACACACAGACAGACAGACAGACAGACAGACAGACAGACAGATAGATAGATAGATAGATAGATAGATAGATAGATAGATAGATAGATAGATAGATAGATAGATAATAAAGGTTGTAGAGTATGAACATAAGTGAGTACCAGCTCAACAAAAATGGTTAACTATAAACTATCAACCATAAATTATAATAAATACCCTCAGCTATAGATAAATATCATTTATTACAATGAGGCAAGAATATATTTCTCTCCGAAAATACAAACACCAGTGTAGATGCTAGAAAATCTGTAAAAATATGCATTAAGATACCAGAAATAAAAAGGCAGTAAAATAAAAAGTAATAAATTATTATAATTCATGGGTAGCAACAAACACACAACAAGGAATTATATAAATATCACGTCTAGACACAGTTAGCACCTCCTTCGCTTCAGATCTTCAGTGCTACTCCACGAATGAATGTACTTCCACACCCTAAATATGGAAGTCAGTTCAATATAAGACTAGGTCTTAATGCGAGACACTGTAAATCTGGTGCTGTGTAAATTGAACTACTCGTGAGGTCTTTTTTATTACAGCAGCTTAGATTTAGTGCTACAACTTAAAGAGATGTGATTGACAACTGAAGGTTGGTAGAAAGTGACACCTAATTACTGTCTATGAAATCTGTTACTGATTCTGAATGGAGTACGCTTGACCCACCGTTAAAGCTGGTTCCAAAAAGTGCATCTACAAAACCCGAATATGCATCTTCAAAAAAGCCAAGGCATGAAAGCCAACTGCGACCAGTGAGCACTCCAGTGAGCCAAAGCGCCATCGCGTTAACAGGTCTCCACAAGCTCTATTCACAGCGAGTAGCATTAGCATTTGTCAGATGAAGTATTCTTTTACCAAGCCCTGGACTTGATGTATGACACGGTCAAGCCTAGTACTCGATCACAGACGCCATTAAACGGCGTTAATGCAAAGCAGCATCTTCCAATATTCCGAACGGCCCGGCATCAGTCAGAGCTGCTATCTCGAAGCCCTTGATAAAAGAAGGACATGAATAAACAGACTGAGCAAATGCCAGGAGGGTTTGATGTAGTTTTACATCCTGTTATTAAGTCATTAAGCTCCCTCTACTTTTAATTATGGCAGGATCTACATCCTTTGTTCCTCTATCGCAATAAAACTTGTACATTGCTATTCAAATGCCAGGTGCATTTGTCACTGCTGTGGTCGATTACGGCTCGAGTTGGTCTTCCCTTCAGACAGTGTATTTACAGGGCAATTACTGTCGTTTAGGAGGGATTAGGGGACACGGGTTCGCACTTAATTGGGTCTTTACAACTGGACTGCTCAAACACAAAGCTCTGTTTGAGACCACACTGATTAAAAGTTCAAATCAGTCCTGACTCTTCCTGTCATATTACAGCTCTGCTTAGCTGCATACAGACTCTCACAGTTCCTTGTGCATATGCTCACTCAACAAAATATTAGTCACCACTAAGGAGTGTGAGTGACGGGATCCATAGATTGGGAGGAGGTGCTGCAGTGCTGGGAACGTCTCGTTCCATGTGTGGAAAACAGTCCAGAGCAGGTGGTAATGATTGGCTAAAAGGATTGACTGCATGTGGGCGTGGTCAAAGACCATAGTGTGAAGGAAGTAGCTGAATCTGCAGGTGTATGGAAGCGTATGGTCATACGGGTCTACCAGCAGTGGATAAAATCCCAGTCTATAGGGAATTCTGCCAGGGAAAGCATCCACCAAATCTAGACAAACTGCGCAATTACTTGAGTGGCCTACATCCAGAAACTTGTCCAGTCTATGCCAAATCCAATCACAGCTGTTCCTGGAGGAATTATATTTATATACATTTCTGGCATTTAGCTGACGCTCTTATCCAGAGCGACTTACAAGGTTAATGATTACAGGTGGGCCAATGTAGTGTTAGGAGTCTTGCCCAAGGACTCTTACTGGTGTAGCACAGCATTACCCAGACCAGGATTCGAACCCCAGTCTCCCACGTGTGGTGGTGATCTACATTCAGCTCCACCGACCATATAGGACACTCTGTAGTTCTACAGTTCCTCTGTATACTTCATTAATCTGTTCTTCAATGATCAGGACCCCCCATAGGACCACCAGGGTATTATTCTCACTGCTCCTGTAAAGCTGCTGTTTTGGAGAACCATGTTTGCAGACACACCTCCAAAGTTTAGTCTTAGAAGTTGGCTTACCAAACACATGCCAGAAGTAATGCCAAACACATTCACGATGTCGAGGCCTGGACCCTGGGGTGGTCAGGAGCTTATTTATTTGACCTCCTCTTCTCAGTGAGGGTTTTACATTTCTGACATTTAGCTGACGCTCTTATCCAGAGCGACTTACAAGGTTAACCACATTACAGGTAGGCCAGTGTAGTGTTAGGAGTCTTGCCCAAGGACTCTTATTGGTATAGCTTAGCATAGTCACCCTTACTGGGATTCGAACCCCAGTCTCCCACGTGGGGTGGTGGCTACTTGGTGGGTAGTGGTGTTATCCGCTGAGCTACACCCACCACAGCTACACATCTTTCAGACCCTACCAGATTATCCTTGCTCAGTCCCATTTCACTCTCTCTCCCTATCTCAACAACTGAACAGCAGTTCTGGATGGTCTCTGACTTTTACACAGAGCTGCAGTTCTGTATCTGGGCGTGACTGGGGGATGAATACAAAAGGCTGACATTGCATTTGACTTTGTGACCCACCTTGGCATGTCACGGCAACACCTGAGTGCCAAGCAGAAAGAGAGAGGTTGCATATTTAGATAACTACAACCTGTTATTTAGTTCCATTAATGCATACATATATATTTATATAAGTCTATATTCATGCTCCTCATATGCCCCTGGCGAGCTACAACACCCCAGGGCTTTGTAAAAATTATTACAGACCTTTTGCGAAAAGCACTGTACATAATTACCATCTGTCAGTCCAGAGTGAGAAGTGATTCAGTGCGTGTGTGCGTGTGTGTGTGTGTGAACTCCTTAACATGCAGAGCAGGTGGGGAGTGTTTGACGGAGGGAAGCCAATCGGCAGGACGGAGGAGTTTGTCCTTTTATGTCCTCAGAAAGGCGGGCGGGGAGCGGGATGGATACACTGAATCTCTTGTGTGTTTGTGTCTACACTGCTGACAGCAACGCAAGTTGTGTTCCTGAATCACAGGAGCGCTGTCAAGACCACGACGCTTTAGCTGACGATTAACTGTCATGTAAATAATTGCAGTTAATGATTGATCTTGTTTGCATATTAAACCGCAAGCCTAAAGTGTCCTGATTGGCTAATGAGCCCCATTACCTGCTAGCTACGTTTACTATGGGTATAACTGGCTGCACTGTCAAATCAGAACTTAAACAAAAACTTGTCTTTACAGGAATGAGAATATAAGCCCTCGTTCTGCCAGCATACGTGCTAAAACACTAGGAATTAGCTCAATTGCTAACAAGCTAACAAACACTGGACCTGTATTCTTTGCATAATCCTCCTGATGTGTTGACAGCTGTCCCCTATTTGCGCGTACGTGCCTCAAACCAACAAAGCCACTTCACATTTTCTTTGCTGCAGCAATGTAACGACTGTGTGGGGAAAAACTTCAATAACTGCAATCATCTCAAATAACTGTGATCAGCTGATCACAGCCCGAGCCACACTGCAATATGGAAGCCTTTTAACCATTTCAATTTGTTTCATTGATCCAAATAAAGAATGGAGTGACGCAAAGAGAGCAGGAGGCTCGGGCAACAACATGAAATCCAAAATTCTAATTCATTTAAGACTGGCAGTAAAATTACTCACAGGTAAAATTTCTCTCCTAGGTAAAAGCCTGAACACGGGCCAATAAAGTAGTAAGACAAAAAAGGTCCTCTACTGTCATAAAAGTAACAATGTGTGTGTGTGTGTCTGTATGTGTGTGTGTGTGTGTGTGTGTATGTGTGTGTGTGTGTGTGTGTGTGTGTGTGTGTGTGTGTGTGTGTGTGTCTGTATGTGTGTGTGTGTGTGTGTATGTGTGTGTGTGTGTGTATATGTGTGTGTATGTGTGTGTGTCTGTGTGTGTGTTTGTGTATGTGTGTGTATATGTGTGTGTATGTGTATGTATGTGTGTGTGTGTGTATATGTGTGTGTATGTGTGTGTGTCTGTGTGTGTGTTTGTGTATGTGTGTGTGTGTCTGTGTGTGTGTGTGTATGTATGTGTGTGTGTGTGTGTATGTATGTGTGTGTGTGTGTATGTGTGTGTGTATAGGTGTGTGTGTGTGTGTGTGTGTCTGTGTGTATGTGTGTGTGTGTGTGTGTGTGTGTGTATGTATGTGTGTGTGTGTGCGTGTGTGTGTGTGTGAATGTGTGTGTGTGTTTATGTATGTGTGTGTGTGTGTGTATGTATGTGTGTGTGTGTGCGTGTGTGTGTGTGTATGTGTGTAGGTGTGTGTGTGTGTGTGTTTATGTATGTTTGTGTGTGTGTGTGTGTGTGTGTGTATGTATGTGTGTGTGTGTGTGCGTGTGTATGTATGTGTGTATGTGTGTGTGTGTGTGTGTGTGTGTGTATGTGTGTGTGTGTGTGTGTGTGTGTGTATATGTTTGTGTGTGTGTATGTGTGTATGTGTGTGTGTGTGTTCCTGCTATATGTTCTTTTTGTCAGAACATATTCTATAACATGCATTCAATATGCCACACAGCCCATTACATTAAGGCATGGTGTCAAACCCTCTGAAAACTTTGAAGATAATTTGGGAAACTGTGACATCTGTGTGCAAGGCAGGGCCTTTAAACCACTAAACGAAACTTGAGCAAAGTATGACAAAGAGATGAGCTTGTTTTGAAGGGGATCCACAAGTTGCTGATTAACACCATGAACTGTTTGCATATCCTATTTTGCCACAACAGACAACTTTGAGCTAATCCTTTTATCAGAATGGTGCTGATTAGAACTATGTAGCTCCTCCATTCTTTTTTTTCAATTCTTTATTTTGAGAGACAATCACATCTCCACTTTTAACCACCTTCCAGATCAAATCCGTCTCAGCTCCTCCTTTTTAAAGACAGTCCTCACTTAATAAACAACGAGGCATACTGCACGGTATTGATGGTAATTAGTTGTGGTTTTCCTTCTCCAAGTGAAAGATGGACTGAAAGGCCTGTATTAGAGGGCCAGTAACACTGCCCAACGTTGAGACTGTGTAGATTTATCAATATCAAAAAACCTACGGACATTTCATGATTTCTGTAATACTGTAGCGGACCACCCTGACATCTAGATCATAGGCCAAAACACTCGGATCATAAAACCACTAAGCTTACAGTCACCAGCTCACTTCTATAACATCCATACAGGCTAAACTGGTAGAAAACCAACAAGCCTTACGGCTAATTTTGATATTTTGTGTATGCAAAAGTGAATCCTGTTAGTCACGAGAAAGGCAAACAGACTCTGGCCAAAAGTATTTTTTAAAAAGAGCCGAGGGACATCGGCAAGTGGCCTCCTCAGACGAATTAATGAGCTAACTGAGCTACATTGGATATGCTGTGTCATGCCGGACGATGACGAGGACTCACTGCCCTGTACACAAGGAGAAATGTATTTGTAGTTTCTGAATCTAGATAACCTTAGCTATTAGCACTTAGCCTCGTCAGTTGTGCAGCAGTGATATAATGATCTCAGTCTTCTCAGTCAGGTGCTAGTTTAAGTTTAACATATTATGCGGAACTGTCCCAGTGAATTGACAGCCTCTGTACGTTCTCTGGAATGGATATTTGAAAAGCGATTTCAGTAGTTGAACACAAAAAGTACTTGAAACAGAATAAAGAGGAATGAAGAGATGAGAGAGGAAAGAGAAGAGAGGCCAGACCCTGCTTCCTTTATGAACGTGGTATGACTGATGTAGGACTCAGGGAAGTGCGAAAACTTGGGGAATGGAAGGTGAGGATGTGAATTTGTAGGGTATTAGACTGGAAGGGCATAGAGGCCTTTCAGGCATGTTCTCCTGCTGAACATCACTTTAACCGTAACTCCAGTTGCTGTTGTTTATTTGTTTTTGCACATCATTTGAAAACACCAGCTGTCCCTGACACTGCAAGACAGCCCCCCCCTGAGTAGATTGACAGAAATGCTCCAAGATTCTTCGGAATAAACCATGTTTTTAACGCTACTTCAATTGAAAGTATTGAAGAACAGTTTTCACTTCTCCTAAAAAGTTCCCTGTCTTGGAGATACAAGGCTCCGGTCCAAGAGTGACGGTATACAGTACCAAGCCAACAAATATGCTCAACAGCTGTAAACGCAGCTGGATTACTCAACGCTTACCTTAATGTGTCCACCTTCAGACGATCCAGCAGGTCCCTGCAAGCAGAAGAAAGACAACGAGCAGTTAGATATGTGTCCTTCACATACTGTGTTTAAGTAAGGATGGATTATCCTGGGGCAGTTGTGGGCTGGAGGTAAGGGAACCAGCCTTGTGACCAGAGGGTTGCCTGTTTGAGTCCCTGAATCGACAGTAATGACTGAAGTGCCCTTGAGCAATAAGGCACCTAACCCCCAACTGCTCCCCGGAGGACGTGCTCTGAGCAAGTGTTTTCAGTGCCCCCTAGTGTGTGTGTGTATGTGGAAGCAAGTTTCACTTCATGGATGGTTTAAATGAGGAAGACAAGAGACGGCTCAAGCGCTCTCTGCTCAGAGAATAACTGGCCTAAACGTATTATAAGCATTCCCTGTTGATTTGTAGACGCTGTGCCTAAAAGGGTGTCATGGATCATGTGGGAAACTACTTAATAACTCTATGAAAATAACACTATAGCCACAAAAGCGTTAATCTCAGTAGCTGAGGTCTTTTACCGAGTGCTAAATTCACACTGATAAAGGTACATTTGATTCACATTAACTCAGCATGAGTGCATTTAACATTCACGGCAACAAGATTCTTTGGAACAAGAATGAATTAAGGCTTAGGGTCGGAGCTCATTATGTTTCTGCCTCGTTTGTGCCATTTGCAAGAGTCAATCAATTTTCACTTTTTCTGTAAATGGAAATACGCTTCTAAAAATGTGCTTCTGCAAATTTGATTAGATTTTAAAAAACACAGCCGGTAAAAGCCCTTAAAACAAAACCATGTAAACATCACTTTAGACTAGATGACTCACGGTCTATTCTAAAGTACCAGTCGAAGTGCTGCACATAGGTGACTAAATGCATGTTGTTCGCAAAACCATTTAAAATAATATCTTTACATTTAAATGCTCCTTTTTTAGCTAGTTCTAGTTCTCAGCAGCACTCGGCGAATGCAGAACTTCAAGCCTGCTCTTGAAGAAACATCCCCCGGTGGCTCCTTGGTGTGCCAAGAGCGTGCAGAGCTTCATCAAGGCAATGGGAGGCTACTTTGAAGAATCTAAAATATAAAATAGTTCACAGGCAAAGGGACGCGTGCAGCACGTACACGCCCTGATTTTATCAGAGGGGGAGCAAAACTTTTTATTCCAGTGGAAACAACTGTGTTAGCGCGAGTTTCCGAAGTTACAGCCCTCTCATCGTTTCATCAGCCGTCAGTCAATCGGTCAATGAAGATGGAGATCTCTGAAAATGCCTCTCACTTTGCTGTAACAGTTGAGCACCAGAAAGGCCAAGAGCACAGTCATGTGGAAGCCCATACTTGCTAGAGAGAGGAAAACATATCTGGGAAAAGCTGTGCTGATTCAGGCAATCCAGTCCATCACAGGTGTTTAGTTGGGCTGAGGTCAGGATTCGGTGTAGGCCACTGGAGTTCCTCCTCCAGTTTGTGCACAGGGACACAGTCATACTGGAGCAGGACTTCTCCAAACTTCTACCAATAAGATGGAAGCACAAATCTGTGTACAATCGATACAAACCCAACCCCAGACCATTATCCCTCCCTCCACCAAACTTGGCACCATGTATTCCGGCAGGTAGCGTTCTTCTGGATTCATCCACCAAACCCAGATTCCTCTGCCAGACAGTGTAGTGGCAGTGCTTAACACCACTCCAGTCGACACTGGGCACTGCACATAGTAACCTTAGGCTTGTGTGCAGCTGCTCAGAAATGGAAAGCCAGTTAATGAAACTCCTGATGTCCAGTTCCAGAACTGATGTTGCTTCCAGAGGCAGTAGTAGCTGCTTTCCCAGGTTAAAAAGTGAGTCGAGAGTTTTACTTTTTCATTAAATAAAAAGATATTACAACGAAAAGAGGGCAGCCCAAGGGCGCAGTGGGCAGTGCTGTGACCTCACAGCAAAAAACAACTGGCCGTGCCATCCAAAGTCACTTCTGTGGTCTCTCCATGTCTGTGTGGGTTTCCTCCGGGTGCTTCGGTTTCCTCCCACAGCCCAAAGACATGCAGTCAGGAAAAATGGAGATGGTAAACTGCCCTGCTATGGACAGCATAGAGAACGTGTTAACTTGTTGTCACCTAGAATATCAACAAAGCAGATAATCCGGCCAGGGGTGCCCAAACTTTGGCATATGCCTGTACTCAAATGTCCTGTTACAGGCACAAACCTCCTGTACCACATCTGTGGCAACACATCCATAGGGAAACAGTTTTTACTGCCCTTGAGAACGTAACACTTTGGTTTAAGTATCTGGACTGATAAGGGCATCTTTGGTGTGAGCTGTCTGCAAATCCCCATGGGGTGGAGTAGCTGGATCTGGAGGGACTGTGAAGGGCTTGCCTAAGCCCCTGTGACTCTCGCTCACCCAAAGCAATGAAAGGTGACTTGTAAATGCCAGCTCACAGGGACACAGGCAAGGTTGGCACATGCCATGGGTATTATCAGGACATTGCCATTTAAAAAATGTCACCCACCCACACTCGTCTTCCTCCTTCCACTTACAGTCGGCCACAACTTTATGAATTACGGAGGTGGGAGGAGAGTGAGCTCCGATGGTCTAAGTGTGTGCGTTTGTGAGGGAGGAGGGGGGTGGGCGCAAATTGAGTCGCTTTTGGAGTGTGTCGCAAATAATGGGGCCTCTGGAGCGAATCGGTGGTGGAGCTATTTGTGCAAACATTTTGAGGTCTGATGAATCACAAAAACTCCTCGGTGTGAAAAGTTTAAATAGGAGGACGAGCCATTATGAAACCAAACTATTTCTGAGCATAAAGGAAACTCTGATAGCGCTCTCATAAACTGAAATGTACGCAGGCCTATTCCTAGAATGCGAATAAAGAGAGTGATGAGAATGAATGCTCGTGTCAGTTCAGTCCATAATGTCCTCTAATCTGGTTATTTAACAGGGTTTTTATCACACATGTGTAATATTTCAACTCCCCAGTCCATTCAGCCTATAGTAGGAAACCCCAGAGGCCTAAAACACAGTGTGTCTGGATCTCACTGCTTTTGTAATTCAACATACGTATGTATATATATGTATTATATACAAACACACCAATTTACATACATCCAGCTATCCATTCTCCAGCAGTTTAGCACCTACTGTTCACATCAAGGTCCTAGTAAACCCATGTTTCCTTTCCCAATAGGTTTTGTGGGGACACAACATACATACAACATAGAGTATCCTATATGGCCAAGAGTTTCAGATTGCTAGACATCCTACTGCAAAACCATGGGAATGAATTTGCAGTTGCTCCCCCTTGCAGCTATCACAGCCTCCACTCTTCCACAAGATTGTAGTGTGTCTGCAGGAATTTGAGCCCATTTGGTCAAAAGAGCATCTGCGAGGCCCTGATGTTGGACAAGAAGGCCTGGCTTGCTTCCCAAAGGTGTTCAGTGGGGTTAACGCCAGGGCGCTGCGCAGGCCATCATCCAACTCCTCCATTCATCAAACCAAGGGCACAGCCATGCTGGATAAGGAAACGTCTTTGTATGCTGTAGCCTATGCCCGGAAACCGCACCCACCCAGACCATTATATCTCCTCCACCAAACTTTACTGTTGGCACTATGCACTCTGGTAGGGAGCATTCTCCTCTATTTATCCACCAAACCCAGAATCCATCCATCCATCCATCCATCCATCCATCCATCAGACTGCCAGATAATGAGGCATGATACATCACTCCAGAGAACATGGTTCCACTGTTCCAGAGGTGGAGCTTTACACTACTCCATCCAATGCCTGCCACTGCACATAGTGAACTGTTACCAGTCACTTGGACGAGTTAACCTCGCTCTGGGAGTTTTGCGTCATCTGCTCCTTTCTTGCTGAGCTGTTGCTTCTCCCAGACGCTTCCGTTTCATCACAGCACTTACAAAAACCTGGTACCTGGTACATTCCCCTACCAAGTGTCACTATACCCTCTGAAGCACGAGCTTGTTTAGCAGCCAAATTCAAACAATGCTACATACAAGCTACGAGCAACCGACCAACCTCCTCTGGAGTGATGACATTTCATTAAAACGAGTCTTCTACTACTCTTACTTTCTTCCTCACTGCAGCCTAAAACTGCCAAACCCCCTTAGCTACCAATGTTTGACAAGGTCTGCTGGCTTGTGTGATGTATTTTGGTGAGCTTGCCTTGTGATGTCGGTTCAGTGCGAATTCCCATTCAGTTCTGTCATTGAGAGATCCAGCTTAGATCCAGAGTTCTTAATATGGGAATGATACAGGATGATTTTCAACTGCATAATGTAGAGCCATGTTGGCTCATATTTCCCCACTCAAGCTGCTGTGTGTGGTTGTACATTGGTGTATTTCCATCCTGTTTTGGTTTCTTCAAACTGCTAAATGTTTAATATCACACCTACATCCAAACCGTACATATTTAATATTTTGTCAGTAGTTACAAGGTTTGTTCCCGATTGGTCTTCCTGAATAAGGCACAACACAGGGCAGATGATCAGATGTCCATGGAAGGAGAAACAATGGAGGGATGCTGCAAAAACGCTAGCACAGTATGCGATTGCGGCCTTGCGGTGGGAGAGGACGTGTTTGCTGTGTTTGCCATTTCTAATTCGCATTGCACTTTTCCATATTGATTGCGGTGGCCTGATGAGAAGACTATATTTCAGAGAGTCAACTAGGGCCTCATGGACAGCCCCATCAGCATCATCAATAACATCGCAGCATGAGAATGCTCTCAGCGCACACCCCTGGGTTGCTTCGAATTGTAATTTAACTTTGTGGCATAGTGTGCATGATGGATATTTCTTGCCGGTCGATATGCTACAACAAATTCCCCAATCAGCTATTGTGCTCTATGCACAGAGGCTCTCGGATCTCCCACCAGTTATCTGCAAGGCAGCAAATAGCAGATATCAGGGCACCGTATGAGAACAGTGACTTCCATGCAGCTTGAATATGTCTTATGTACATATTGTGACTGTTTGTGTTTATTCGGTCCGTAATGAGCCCTGTACGTCATTAGCGTGCAAGTCAATGATAGTTTTGTTTTTTCCCCGGGAAGAATGGTTTGGATCAATGGACTCGGAGCATAGTTAGTCATTACTACTCCTCCTGCAGAGAATGTAACTAGGTGTGTGGTTTGAGCTAAGTGCATTATTGAGAATGAAGGCTTGGGCAACAAGCACACTTACAATGACTTGCTGATTTGACCGGTTTTCCTTTATAGGGTTTTGATTTTTCTTTGATTTGTGATAAATATTAATGTACAGTGCAAAAAGTCAGAAAGCATTTATAAAATTTCCTGCAGAAATGGCTGTTATCTACAAGTTATTCATTCCTCCGGAGATTCTGAGGAGGTTAGATACAGGAAACTCCACTTCTATTAAGAAAATGGATAAAGAGTTTCCAATACTGGAGTTAAAGCTGCTGAAAGTTTAATATAACACTCAACTGGTTAGAATCTATGAAGTCTCAACATCTTGCTTTTGGAATATACAGAAACAGCTGTGGAGAACCAGCCGACAGGAATGAAACTTGGTGGGTAGGTTGGACATCTTGAGACATGCGAACGATTCAAGCGTCTTGTCTTGATTTGACTTAGGCAAGGATGGGCCTATCACTGTACCCAGGTGACCCAACAGCCACAATTGCAAACCATTCGGTGAGCAGTGATGACCTCCATCAGTCATCCTGTTAGTGCCAGCACCACTGGCAGACGACTGCAGGACTACAAGTACGGAGGCCGTTACCTAGCTGGCATGAAGTCAACCCAACATCGCCATGGTGAAGGAGATATTGCAGCAAGACGTCCTTTTTACCCCACCACCCACTGGAAAAGAGCATACCGAACTCTTGACGGAGCTACTTGCTGTTGCTATCTACACAATTTCTTTGTGTTTCAGAAACACAGGTGTTTCTGTCCATCCTTCTTCCACTGTGAGAGACACCTCAAAGCAATGGAGGTCTGAAAGGAGGTGCAGCTGTTCAAGAAGCTCACTGTCCAGAAACATCCAACTAAGAAGTTGCTGGTGTTCTCAAAACAATGGACTGACCACCCCAGAGTCCAAACCTAAACACTACTGAATGTGTGTGGGGGGGTTACTTGTAAATCGGGTAATGAAAAACGACAACGGCTGTCAAAACTAGGTAAACTTGTAAAGCGAGCTTCTAAGACTGAACTTGTGACTCTTTGTGGAACTGAAAGCAAGTCTCCTGAAAAGAAAGGAAGCTGAAATGAAGGAGAAGAGTGGACGATGTCCGTTTTGATTGGGAATTAAACAAACTAACGCTGGACGAAAGTCTTTAGGTGATCATTTTCCAACCTTCTCTAATCCTTATATAAACTGTATGGTATTTTTGTTGCCTCTGCACTGACGGCCAGGCTGTTTGTGCCTTATTCAAAAAGCAATTCAGGCTGAAATGCTCTTTATCACTTCAGTGACAATGGCCAGAGCTTAACTGACGTATTCTGAATAGGCAGATAGATGGAAATATGTTGCTTATAGACTATATAAATGGCTAGAGGGAGAAAACGGTCCAGTTTGATCTTAAAATGGGCTGAGAGAGGGAAAATCAGCTCCTGCTTTTAAGTTGTTAAGGAATTTAGCAAATTTTAAACTGTGATGCAGTGGCTGCTCTTACCGGTGGTCCTGGAATCCCAGGCACCCCTGGTTGTCCCCGTCGACCCTGCAAGAGAGAGAGAGAGAGACTTCAGATAGAAGTATGAACAACAGACTCACGCTAGCATGGCTGGCCACACACGGACTGGCAATTACAGGCAGACAGCTCCTCCTGTCGCAGCAGCTAATTTGGTTTTAATTAACAGCAAAGAAAACTACTTAATTGCCGAACCCGGTGTGGCGCTCTGCTCTTTCTTTACACCTCTGCTTTATCGTCTCCTACCCAGCTGTGATCATCCCTGGTCACATCAATCAAACCAGGCCAGCAGTGACATGCACAGTGTGCACGGCCTGAGAGCCAGCGCGGGAATAATGGTACATTCACTATTATAATAACCCCTTTCATTTCAGCCATTCAAAACATGCAGATGTGGAAAACTTCAGTCCTGTCAACTCAAAGTGATCCTAACGTCTGCTAAATGCTTGAAACCTCAGTTTTCCAACCTAACACTTCTCTGCATATGTAGGTTTGG